>JAOWBW010001703.1:0-109198 GCA_026119855.1 Campanula takesimana | reverse complement strand
CAAATGCTTAGAGAGAGAAATTCTTGAAATTCTAGCAAAACTCAGCAACTTCAAAATGTTGAAGTTATGGGGTATTTATAGTGAACTTCAAAAAAACTAGCCGTTGGAAAATCCTTGTGGATAAGATGAGCTGTCGCCGTTGATTGGAGCATGCATATATTATGGCCATTTTGACACTCAACATAAAAGTGACCGTTATGGACACGTGTCAACAGATTAGGGCATATGCATCTTTTAACCACCGTTGGATCATTGGCGTAATTTGAATTCTCTTCAAGTCTTCGAGTCTTCAATAAATCACTGAGTGTTGAATAAACACTTTGAGGCGCGTTTGAGCCAAAGAGGCGCATTGAGCCAAGAGGCGCACAGAAGCGTGCGCTTAAATCAAGGGGCGCAGAGGCGCGTAACATAGGGTTTATGAAGCAAATCGCTTGTGCGCGATTTTGAGAGGCGCATGGCGCAGGAGGCGCATAAGCGCGGCTCAAACTCACTGAGTGATTTTTTTTTGAAACTTGATCTTCTTGCCCTATTTCTAAGCCTATTCTATAACAATGGACAAACTTAAAAAATGAAGTATAAATACTTCTTACATGTGGGTCTAAAGTCCATGAAATAAACTTAGGTGATGGATCAATCAAATCTAATAAATCCTATTACATTAAAACTGAGATATATGTGGGCATACCCAACAATCTCCCCTATTTGATTGATGCCATTACCTACTATATCAAGGACAAACATTATACTTGATAAAAACATGTCCAAATGAATGAAATTGGTAATTCATGTCTCAAGTTAATGCACACACTAGTCCAAAATATAGATTCTAATCTATTCCAATAAGAATAAAGAGTTACATATGGAAGATAGAAAAAACAGTTTAACACATTCAAGATGATATATGATTTTTAGTTTGAAATGTGTTTAAACCAAGTTTAAACTTAATGCATGAAAGTATGAAACAATTCAATATGATGCATTATGAATTTAAACAATATTCATTGTTCTACAAACAAGGAGTTGAGTGAACAAGGTTTGATAATAAGTGATGCATTGTTCTCATTAAAACTTGGGTGTAAGAGTTACAAATTACAAGTTTTGAATAGAACAAAAAACAAAGGTGCTAAAACAATAAGCACAAAAACAAAAATCACACAAAAGAGTTGATTCTATTACAAAAAGGTTCTAAAAACTTACAAACAAAAATAATAGAAACTAAGGGTTGGGAGGCGCATCATCTTCCTTCAAACCTTCAACGATCTCTGAAACAGAACGCTGAATTTGTTTTGCGAGCTGATGACTACGGTTCGCTAACCCTTGAGTGTCAGTGACACTGGAGTGAGTGGCAGTGATACCGTCTCTAATGTAACTCAAGTGATTCACATTGATGTTTTGGTATTCATCAATGGAACGCTGAGTGATTTGCTGCTGCTGTGAAAATTTTTCTTCTAAGATTTGAATGTGAGCTTCAATGGCATTTTGAGCCATGATAATATCAGAAGAAATATGTTCGGCGCGTCTGTCAGAGCTTGAGTGAGCAGCAGTGAAATGAGTGACGACCAATTCTCTTTAGGACATCCAACTTAGATACTAGCACGTTCATGTTGGATTGAGACGCAGCAGACTGAGGTATGAAAGTAGGCGCAGAAGCGGTGGTTTGCGCCTGATCAGTATGAGCTTGAACCTGAGTCTGCGCCGGAGGAGAAGGAGCAGAAAGTTTGTCCTTGAGAGAGTTCATCTCCCCCTTAATGGCAGCGATCTCTTCAGATTGATCAGTGAGTAAGGAAGTAAGAAGCTCAAATTGAGACTTTATATGAGTCTGTCCTTGCTCTAAGTTTGCTTGCCCCTGCTGTAAAGAATGAAGAATGGAAAGTACCTCGCTCAAATCAGGAGCAGATGGAGGAGGCGCAGGGGTAGAGAGTGGCGCATCATCTTGAAGGGGCGCAATTAGGTGAGGAGGCGCAGGAGGAGGTGAATGAGTAGGAGACTCAAATTCATTTCAGTTTCAACATCAACAGTTTCAACAACAACTGTTTCAACATCAACAGTTTCTGTGTGATCTGATCTGGTCCAGGTGGAGGCGCAACTGGAGAAGGAGTGCGCTGAGGGAAGGTCTCTTGCTCCCCTGAACTGGTTCCTCTATGTCTGAAATGTCATCGCCGAAGAAATCAGAGAGGAGTTGTACCCTTGAGTTGGTGGCTTGAAATTGGTGTTTGATTGACTGGACGGGGAGTGGGGGCGCCGTCGCGTGAGTAGGCGCGCGCTGGGTAGGCGCGGGAACAGAAGGTCCTTTCTCAATATCAGCGCTTGATCCAGCGCCTTTCATGCGCTCTAACTTTTCTGACTCAGCAGCTTGTTGGCTTGAAAATCTTCATCTCTTTTTCTTTGAGCCTCAAGCCTGCTGGCTTCCTGCGCTAGCCTTAGATCTCGCTCTTCATCAGTTTCAAATCTAGTACGTTTGATAGGCGCGCGAGGAGGGTCATCACCACTCTTTTTCCTTTGCTTTTATCTGCGCCTGGCACGGGATCAGCGCTTTGTCTAGCGCTTGCCTTCACTGCACTTTTATTAATGGTGCGCTTTTAAGGACAGGCGCATCATGACTCTGTGTCTTCATCAACTAAGCCTTCAACAGTCTTGATTTGAATTCCCTTGGCGCGCTTCGTAGGCTTCTTTCTGCGCTTCTTGAGGTCCAAGTTTGCTTTACCAACATTGGAACATCATTGATCTTGTACTCAGGATTCTCATTCAAAAACTTAACTAACTCAGGGTAAGTTAGAAAAGTTTTGTGAGAAGAAGGCAGTGTGAGCGGAATCGGGTCTTTCCATCACTTTTGTTCTTCACAAATTTATCAATTTGCTCACGCAGTGTCTTGAACAGAATGTGAGGCCAGTGAAGCTTCTCCTTGGCCATGATGGCAGCTGTGTATTCCCATTGTTCCACCGTGAATCGGTTCACGTTCCAGTTTTGAACACAATTGAAGTTCCTACCAAGTGCGCGATGTGAGTCAAGAGTTCTCCACCATCTCGAATTTCGGTGTTTTTGATATTGTTTTGAAGCGTGGGAATATTAGAAGTGAGGCAGCCATCCTGTTCTGATCATCAATAGAGAAAGTCATCGGACGCCCAATAATGCGATCTTCACCCGTAGATGGAAAACCGAGCAAGTGTCGAATCACAGATGATGAAATATGGACGTCAACATTTGAACGCGCGCCTCAATCCGGTAGTGAGTGCGCCCATTTACATCAATTTCCACTAGAACAGCAGTGGAAAAGAACTCATCCACGAGGAGCGCAGAATAGAAATCTGGTCCATGGTGAATAGAGGGAGCAGACCAGCTACGCGCAGGGCTTCTATGATTCTCGCCCAATTACTTCACCAGACAACTCTATAGATCAAGAGTTTCTTCTAATTTGAAATTTGCAAGTCCTGAAAAAAAAATGATTGATGTTAGAAGTGACATAGGCGCATAGAAACATAAAATGATCAAAGTAACATAGGCGCAAAGAATAGATAGGCGCATAATTGAATCAGGCGCACAAAATTATAGAGAATCAAGGCGCATGATTGAATTAGGCGCATAAAATATTAAAGGCGCATAGAGTTACAAGGCGCATAATATGGTTCTATGTGAATACTAAGGAAAAATAAAACAACGAAATTTGACTAAGTACGAAGTTAGGCGCATAAGGTTTTAGGCGCAGAATGATTTAAGCGCATATACAAGTAGAGGCGCAGAAAGCATTCAGGCGCATAAAAAATAGGCGCATAAAGAAGTACATAGGCGCAATAGTGAGAATTTTAACTTGGTAAGAAAAACAAACAACAAGCATTCAAATGAAAGAAATGAAAATCAAAAAGTTCAAATTTTCGAAAACAAGGTAGAAAATTTTAGAGACCAAAAACATGCAATAATGACGAAGAACACGAAGAACGATCCCGAATGCTCGAAGAACACCAAGAACACGAAAATCATGAAACTTCACCAAACTAGACAAATAATATATCAAAATGACCGCATGACAACAAGGAATCTAAATATGTAAACAAAAATATGAACAAATCAATAATGAAAGCACAATGATCAAAAGAATGACCGAAATTTTTGAAAAATTTGAAAACAAAAATTCAGATTTGTAACAAACAAAGCATTGATCTGAAATGTTGGTTTTAAAAGATTCGAAATCAAGAATAGAACACAACCCAACAAACGATATAGAAAACGGATCATCGAAACAAGAGAAATCAAAGGAAAATGAATCCGGGTTTTGAAAAAAAAACGAAAACAGCACTGAACATGACGAAAAAATTTCAGAAATGTAAGGAGATTAAAGGTTGAGAATTCATACCATTTCGTCTTGTGTAGATGTTGATGCTTTGTTAGGACCCATAAACTATATATATAATATATAGTAGAAAATGAAGAAGAAAAAGAAGATGAAAGAGAGAGAGAGAGTCTGGAGAGAGAGTGAGACGGGAGAGAGAGAGAGAGAGACGGGGAGAGAGAGAGAAAAAGTTAGGTAGAAGAGAGGAAGGTGATGATGAATATATAGGTTAGGTTCAAAAATTTTGCACAGATATGAAAAAAAAATACAGTCAAAAATTTAAAAAGATGGGAAGTTGAAAGGATGGCATTTATGAGGGATTTTTGAAAATGGCGGCTCATCATGACAAAAAGGACATTCATTAATGAGGGATTTTTGGGATTTGAAGGGCATTAATGCTGAATGACCTAAAGTGTCATGATGTGACATTTAGGTTTAGAAAAACTGCTCCACTTTCCCTTTAAGTGTATGAGCAATTTTGACTAATTTTTGCACAAACACCAAAAACAATATTTTGGTGTAAGTTTGGGGTGCAAGAAATATATCCCAGAAAATAAAAATTTTCGAAAAGCGTAAAACGAGGGAAAAATTTAATTGCACAAGTACCCTTGAACAATTAAGGAATGTCAAAAGACATAGATTCCTATAATAAATGAACAGAATTAACATACCTGGTACTTGTGTATTTAATACGTTCAATCATTGAAATTGAATTTGAGAAATGATTGAGCCGCAATAGTTAATGCGCGCATGAAGGGGCGCATTACTTCAACAAGGCGCATTACACATCAAGGTGCGCAAGGATGGTTGAGGACGCATAAAATTTTGAAGCGCAATTGATGCTAGGCGTGCATTAGTTGCTGTGCGCGCAGAAATTGCTTAAGCGCAAGTGATGTTTTAGGCGCGCAGGAAGTTTCCTTGAAATTTGAAAATGATTTAGAGTTTGTTGTACCATAAACTCATAACTCAACAAAACATAAGATCATTAGTATTGACAAAACTATATTGAATTTAGTTGAGTTCAAGCATACCCATTTCACCTCTCAAAAACATGAACCGTTTCGCGTCGAGTGCTTTCGTTAGAATGTCGGCGATTTGATAGTCGGTTCCCACGTGTTCCAAATGTATATTGCCTTTCTCCACGTGGTCTTTGAGGAAGTGATATTTGATGTCGATGTGCTTGGTCTTTGAGTGCATGACAGGATTTTCAGAAACCGCAATTGTTGATGTATTGTCGCAGTAGATGGGACAATTTTCTTCGATGATATCATAGTCCACCAATTGCTGCTTCATCCAGAGTATTTGACAACAACAACTTCCCGCAGCGATATATTCGGCTTCGGTTGTTGAAACAGATACAGAAGCTTGTTTCTTACTTGCCCATGACACAAGTCGATATCCGAGGAAATGACAGGTGCCACTAGTGCTTTTCCTATCAATTGTGCATGCTGCATAATCCGCATCTGAATAACCTACAAGTTTAAAGTTCGAATCTTTGGTGTACCAAAGTCCAAGGTTAACAGTGCCAGAGAGATATCTTATAATACGTTCACAGCAATTAAGTGTGCTTCTCTAGGGTCGGATTGATAACGAGCACAAACACAAACACTAAACATAATATCAGGCCTACTAGCAGTAAGGTAAAGGAGTGAGCCAATCATACCTCGATAGAGCGTTTGATCAACACGTTTACCTTTTAAATCTTTGTCGAGTTTGTTGCCGGTGGCCATTGGAGTATCGTATGATTTAGAGTTCTCAAGTCCAAACTTCTTGATTAAGTCCTTTGTGTATTTGGATTGGTTGATAAAAATGCCTTCACTCATTTGCTTGATTTGAAGCCCGAGGAAGAATGTGAGTTCTCCCATCATGCTCATTTCAAACTTGCTCTTCATTAGTTTCTCAAAACGCTTGCACAACAATTCATTAGTAGAACCAAATATAATATCATCAACATAAATTTGAACAAGTAATTTATGACCATTATGTTTGGCAATGAAAAGAGTTGTATCGATTTTACCGCGAGTGAAGCCTTTTTCGATGAGAAACTTTGATAGTGTATCATACCATGCTCTTGGTGCTTGTTTGAGTCCATACAAAGCTTTCTGGAGTTTGTACACATGATTTGGAAATTGTGAATCTTCAAACCCAGGTGGTTGAGCAACATAGACTTGTTCTTGGAGTTCACCATTTAGAAACGCGCTCTTCACATCCATTTGATATAACTTGAAGTTTTTGTGAGCGGCGTAAGCTAGAAATAATCTGATAGCTTCAAGTCTTGCTACGGGTGCAAAAGTTTCATCGTAGTCAATTCCTTCTTCTTGCCTATAGCCTTGTGCAACCAATCTTTCTTTGTTTCTCGTGATGGTTCCATTCTCATCCATCTTGTTCTTGAACACCCATTTTGTACCAATCACTCCATGATCATTTGGTCTTGGAACTAGAGTCCAAACCTTACATCGTTCAAATTGATTGAGTTCTTCTTGCATTGCAACAACCCAATTGGGATCTTGGAGCGCTTCATCAGCCTTCTTTGGTTCAATTTGAGAGATAAAAGCAGTGTAAGCATCAAAGTTTGTAGCTCTCCTTGTACGAACACCAACTTGTAGATCACCGATGATATTAGCAATTGGGTGACCTCTAACTTCACGAATTTCAGGAGGTAAGTTAGGTTGAGTCGTAGAAACTTGAAGGTCTTCAATTGGTACATCTTCACCAGATTCAAAGTCATTGAAATTTGGGGGTTGAACTGGCTCAGAATTGAAATTTGGGTTTACACCAGATGCAGCAGTAGAAATAGGCGCGTGAGAGGAATCATGAGGCGCATCATTTGAGTGAGGCGCAATAGATGATTCACCAGGCGCATTTACTGTAGATGGATTTCCTTGTGTTGATAGATTCTGATCTTGAGTGGGCGCAACATAAATAGGAGCACCTGTATCATTTAACTCAATAGAATCATCAGCAACATTTGGAGCCAAATGTGGCTCAAGGAGAGAATGTTCATCAAATGTAACATGTACAGATTCAACTATCACTAATGTAGTTCTATTAAAAACACGAAAAGCTTTAGAGTGTTTGGCATACCCAACAAAAATACCTTCGTCGGCTTTGGCATCGAATTTACCTCTATGTTCGTTTCCGTTGTAGAGGATATAACATTTGCAACCAAAGATCTTGAAGAATGCAATGTTGGGAGTTCTACCACGCCAAAGTTCATACGGAGTCTTGTTGTGGAGTTTGTTGATGAGGGAACGATTTTGAGTAAAACATGCAGTGTTGATAGCTTCTTCCCAAAAGTACTTAGGCAATTTAGCTTCAGCTATCATCGTCTTTCCCGCTTCAATCAACGTTCTATTCTTTCGTTCAACAACGCCATTTTGTTGAGGGACTCCGGCGGTTGAAAAGTTGTGATCTATCCCATGATCTTCACAATATCGAGCAACACCGTTGTTCTTGAATTCTGTTCCATTGTCAGATCGAACACTAACGATGTCATCTTCTTTTTGGGTTTGGAGCAGTCGAAATAAGGTAGTGAGAATATCATAACAATCATCTTTTGTAATCATCATCTCCACCCATGTATATCTTGAATAATCATCCACCACAACTAGAGTATACTTGTTTCTTCTAATACTTGCGGTGGAAACTGGTCCAAATAGATCAATGTGAAGCAGTTGCAAACATCTTGTAGTTGAAGGATTGACTTGCTTGAAAATGACTGCTTCGGTTGTTTGCCAAGTTGACATGCGGCGCACTTTTTGTCATGATGATCAGCAACCTTGGGAAGTCCTTTGACAAGATTATTCCTGCTGAGTTTAGATAGATACTTGAAGTTCAAATGACTTAAGCGCTTGTGCCACAGCCAACTATTTTCATTCACACTTTTTGCTACAAAACAAAGATTAGTACTAGAGTTCATACTATGGAAATCAATAATATAAATATTTGTCTTACGATATCCCGTGAGTAAGATAGCTCCAGTTTTGCCATTCTTGATAAGACATTGCGTTGAAGTGAAATGGCATTCTAATCCTTTGTCGCAGAATTGAGATATGGATAATAAGTTGTGCTTGAGCCCTTCCACGAGTGAGACTCTTTCAATGCACACTTTGTCTTTCTTGAGCTTTCCATATGCTACAACTTGACCTTTGTTATTATCGCCAAATGTTACGGAGGGACCTCTTTCTTCATGGACATCTTCTAATAAGGATTCATCTCCAGTCATGTGTCTTGAACACCCACTATCGAGAATCCATTCGTAATTTCTAGCTTTTGAAGATCCAGCCATGAAACAAAGAACCTGAAATATAGACATTTAAGCAGGTCCCCTTTATTCCTTTTGGGTCCTAGGGTTAGCAACTTTTGACAACCACTTTTGCTTGACCTTAGGATTTTTACGTCCTTTGGCATTGGGAGTGAATCTCAAAAGGCATTCCACGGCCTTGTGTCCTGAACAATCACAAATGGAACAATGATGAAAGCCACCAATCACATGAGTTTTCACAAATTCTTTACTTTTCTTGGGGATGGCATTCTTCTTTGGGTCAAATGAATTAGCCTTAACAAAATCTTTCTTTTGAAATTTTGGAGCGCTTTTTCTCGGAGGGCGCATAGGGCTAGGAGGCGCACGGCGATGAGGCGCGTGGCTCTTAGGCGCATAATGAGCACTCGGAGAAGGAGCGCGCCTATTTTCAAGAATGATTTTGCTAGGAGATGGTTCATCTGTAGCTATATCTTTCCATTAGCTTTCCCAAATTGCTTCGTTGGGTAGACATAATGGAATGTTTGTCTCTTGACTTTTTCCTGTCCTTACCCATTGAATTAGAATGTTTTTCCTTGGGAATTTCAAAAGTTTGTTGGTTGGTAAATTCACTATCTCTTTCAGCACAGACATCACATTTAAAGTTGTCACTAGTTGATGAGAATCCCAAGCCACTTTTATCACCACTGACTTTTTGGGACTCAAATATATTCTCCATAGTGACACGAGAATTGGACCACTCATTTGTAATCTTTTTAAGATCAATAATTTGAGCAACCAATTCATCGTTTTGAACTTTAAGAAGTGAGTTCTGTTCTGTTAGAAAAGAGTTTTTAACAGTAAGAGGAGTCATGCTCTTTATCTGCTCCTTAAGGAGGGTGAGTTCAGATTTAAGTAGAGATTCTCGGTCTTAAGCTGGGAAATTTCATCACATGATAGTGCTAAAGCTTCCTTCATACTATCAAATCTAGTGATTACCTTTTCAGCCTTCTTGAACAATTTTTCTTGTTCAGCAATCACTTCATCATTGATTTTGGAGATTGGAGCAGTTGGTTCAACCTGTGGTCTAATGTATGCTCCTTTTCTCAATTTGTTCCTTGCTCCAAGATCACATCGTGAGAATAACAATCCACCATCGTTTTGAGCCGGAGTGAGAAATCCTTGTTCAACGAGCTCGCTGATGGTTGGTCCTTTCTTCTTTTTCACTTCTTGAAAACCTGCAGATTTCTTGATAGGTTTATTCAAGGCATTCATATCGGGAACATCCTTGGAGAAGTCATCATCAGAATCATAAGCATCAACTTCATCATCATTTGCCATCAAACAAACGAGTCCATCATCGGAATCTTCATCGCTCTCATCGGAGTCTGTTTCAATCCAAGTATTGTGCTCATTTGCTTGTGCTTCTTCTTCAGCAACCATTCCCTTGTGACGAGTGAACTTGGGAGTGAATTTGGGAGTATGGCTGCTCTTCTTCTGCATATATTCAAATTTGGGAATCGGGCAGCTTGATGCAAAATGTCCAGGTTTCCTGCAATTAAAACAAACAAGATCTTCTTTCCTTTTTGAATCACTGCTCCTTGAAAACTTTTGAGGAGCTTTGCTGGTAGATCCTTGAAATTTGTTGGTTGAGCCGGGTCTTGAGAATTTTCTGAATTTTTGAAATTTCTTCACAAATAAAGCGAAGTCTTCATCATCCATGTCTAATAGCTCAGAAGTAGAAATTTTGGGATCGGAGCTTTTCTCATCTTGTACAGGCGCAGGAGTAGGCGCAGGTGTAGGTGCAGCTTCTCTGTGCGCCATCATAGCCATAGATTTTGACTTTCCTTCAGTTTCGCTGATTCGTTGGAGTTTGAGTTCGTAAACTTTGAGATTTGCATATAGATTCCTTAAAGTCCAAACATCTAAGGTTCCAGCGTCTTCAAGAGCGCTAGATTTATGTAGGTATCTTGATCCAAAAGCTTGTAGAAAATTTACATTCATATCTTTGTTGGTAAACTTCATGCCAAGTGAAATACATAGATTGATAATTTCACAGTAGCGTTCATAAGTTTGCCTTAAGTTTTCACCGGGAAGTTGAGAGAAATTGTTGAACCTCTTTTGAACTTCGTATTTCTTGTTCTCCTTGCACACGGTGTCTCCTTCAATATGCTCTTCAATAGCATCCCATAGCTCATTTGCAGTAGCACAATGCATGACTTGTTGTTTCATAGCCGTGCTTAGAAGAATGTTTCTTACTTTGCCATCATTTGCAACTCTTCTAATTTCTTCCTCGGTCCATTCTTCCCTTGGTTTGAGAACTGTAGGTTGGGCAGCGTTGGTGCGTGGATTTGGATTCGCCTTCATCGGAATATAAGGTCCATAAACGACGGTGTCATGGAGCCTTTCATCGATTGAGTTGAGATGAGTCAATATGCTGAATTTCCACACGTCAAAATGATCTTCATCAAAGACCGGAACGTGAGTGTAGTTTGCAGTTGCCATAGGTTTTGAGTTTGCCATTTAGAATCGGCACCCAAGCTGTTAAGCTTGAAAAAACGAAAAATGTTTTATAAAGGTGTTTGCTCTGATACCACTTGTTGGTCCCAAAGGGCAACAAGGGTATGAAAAATAGCTAGAGGGGGGGTGAATAGCTGTTTTAAAATTCTTTTCGTACCCTTGATAAACTCAATTGCAAATGCGCACTTTATCAAGTAAGCGTAATGAAATGCGCCTAAGTGAGTGAGTGAAATGCACAGCGGAATTTAGTAATGAAAATAGGCGCAAAGTGATAAAGGGAGCGCAACACACACACTAAGTATTTTGGCTCAAAGTGAGTGAAATAAGGAACTAAGGCAAATGATATAACAATCACAACACAATTCAGTTCAATCAATCTACAATGAGTAAACAAGCAAATAGTGAGTGAAAATAATAACTTGAAAGAAATGACAAGATAATCACACAAGCTATTTGGAGAGGTTCGATCAATGAAAGATCTACGTCCTCTACCAAGATGGTTAGTCTTGGATTTCTAATGGAGATCTTATATAATGAGTGAGTGTTACAAATTACAATGTTTGAGCTTATACACTAACTCAAGATCTATTACTATGAAAGAACAAATCCAAAACAATAACCGGTGTATCTCTTAAAGAAGAAACTAAATGATTAATCTTTGAAGAGGTGCGTGTGTGTTCTTAGTATCAAGGCTCTTTAGATCTTTGAGATGGAGAGCACGAGAAACTAAAGTGTTAAGGCTTGAAGATCTGGGCTAAGGATGAAGGTATGAAGATGTTCTTGAGAAATCTGGAAAAACGAAGGCAATCTTCAACAAATGCTTAGAGAGAGAAATTCTTGAAATTCTTAGCAAAACTCAGCAACTTCAAAATGTTGAAGTTATGGGGTATTTATAGTGAACTTCAAAAAACTAGCCGTTGGAAATCCTTGTGGATAAGATGAGCTGTCGCTCGTTGATTGGAGCATGCATATATTATGGCCATTTTTGACACTCAACATAAAAGTGACCGTTATGGACACGTGTCAACAGATTAGGCGCATATGCATCTTTTAACCACCGTTGGATCATTGGCGTAATTTGAATTCTCTTCAAGTTTTCGAGTCTTCAATAAATCACTGAGTGTTGAATAAACACTTTGAGGCGCGTTTGGGCCAAGAGGCGCACAGAAGCGTGCGCTTAAATCAAGGGGCGCAGAGGCGCGTAACATAGCTTATGAAGAAATCCTTGTGCGCGTTTCTGAGAGGCGCATGGCGCAGGAGGCGCATATGCGCGGCTCAAACTCACTGAGTGAATTTTTTTTTAAACTTGATCTTCTTGCCCTATTTCTAAGCCTATTCTATAACAATGGACAACTTAAAAAATGAAGTATAAATACTTCTTACATGTGGGTCTAAAGTCCATGAAATAAAACTTAGGTGATGGATCAATCAAATCTAATAAATCCTATTACATTAAAACTAAGATATGTGTGGGCATACCCAACAACATACTTAAATGAACTTGCTCAACAAGTCTGTAGTCGTGGTGAGAATGGTCCAGAGGCTGTCGAAGAATTGCATGTTGTTGATCTGGGTACCGAAGAAGAGCCAAGAGAAACTAAGATCGGAAGCTTCTTCAAGGGGGACGACAGAGACAAATTGACTGCACTACTACGGGAGTTCGTGGATGTGTTCGCATGGTCATACAAAGACATGCCGGGTTTGGATAGAAGGTAGCAGAGCATATGATTTCGATCAGAGAAGATGCCAAGCCAGTAAAGCAGAAGCTCAGAAAGATCAAGCCAGAATGGTCTCTGCAAGTCAAGGAAGAGATTGAGAAGCTCCTCGGTGTGGGTTTCATCAAGGTTATCGAGTATCCGACATGGTTAGCCAACATCGTGACAGTCAGAAAGGCAAACGGCAAGGTTCGAGTTTGCGTGGACTTCCGGGATTTGAACAAAGCTTCCCCAAAGGATGATTTTCCACTCCCTAACATCGACATGCTGGTCGACTCCACTGCTGCCTATGAGGTTCGCTCCTTCGTGGATGGGTTCGCCGGATACAATCAGATTCTCATGGCCGAAGAAGATCAACATAAGACAGCCTTCACAACACCGTGGGGTACCTTTTGCTACACAGTCATGCCATTTGGGTTAAGAAACGCTAGGGCTTCCTACTAAAGAGCCGTGATAGACTTTTCCACGATATGATTCACAAAGAAAATCGAGGTCTATGTGGACGACATGATCATTCACTCCAAAGGGACCGATGGTCAACATTTAATCGATCTCTGCAAGTTCTTCAAAAGGCTTCGTCAACACAAGATGAGGCTCAACCCTGCAAAGTGCACGTTCGGGGTTATCTGAGGCAAAGTCCTTGGTTATGTGGTCACTGAAAGGGGAATTGAAGTAGACCCCTCCAAAATCAAGGCAATCATTGACATGCCTCCTCCAAGGACGCAGAAAGAGATCAAAGGTTTCATGGGCAGACTGCAATACATCAGTCGGTTTGTGCACCAACTCACTTCCATGTGCGAGCCAATCTTCAAGCTACTCAAGAAGAATGTGGCTCTAGAATGGACCGACGATTTCCAAGAAGCCTTCGACCAAGTGAAGCATTACTTGACGTGCCCTCCTGTCTTAGTTCCGCCGCACAAGGAGAAGCCTCTTTTGCTCTATCTCACTGTCAATGATGAAGCCCTAGGGGCTATGTTAGCACAAGAGCAACGAGATTCCACAAAAGAGAATGCCATTTATTTTGTCAGTCGCCGATTCCAAGGAGGCGAAAAGAACTACTCTGTCTTAGAGAAGTCATGTGCAGCATTGGTTTGGGTCACTCAAAAGCTCAAACACTATATGGAAGCTTTTCCGATCAAGCTAGTAGCAAAGGTGGACCCGCTCCACTACATCTTCGAGAAGCCTTTCATGTCAACAAGAATAGCCAAATGGTACTTCATGCTCGCCGGCTACGATATCACTTACGTCACACTAAAATCCATCAGGGGGAAAGTGTTCAGTGACCAGCTTGCCGAATTCCCGTGTGACGAAGTGAAGGGGTAAGACGTACAGTTCCCCGACGAGCATTTAATTTGTACTGAAACCGAGGAAAATAAGTGGCAACTTTTTTTCGATGGCGCCGCCAATAAACACGGTTTTGGTATAGGAATATTGCTTGACGATCCAAAAGACATCTACACTCCCATTGCCATCCGTCTGGAATTCGAAGCTACCAAAAACATTGCCGAGTACGAAGCATGCATAGCAGGGCTCGAAGCATCTCTCGAAAGAAACGTCACGGAACTAGAAGTATTCGGCGACTCTTTGCTCCTTATCAATCAGCAATCGGGAAAATGGCGAACCCAAAATCCGACTCTCCAACAGTATGGTCAGCACCTTGAAGAATTGGTTGAACAATTCCAAGAGATCACTTTCAACTACCTGCCAAGGGATAAAAATCGCTTCGCCGATGCACTGGCCACTATAGCTTCATTAGTCGAAATGCCCAAAGGGAAAATGGTGAAGCCTTTCAAAATTGCCCGAAGGAATAGCCCGGCGTACTGCATGAGTATCGAGATAAACGAGGTCCAAACAAACTCTCCTTGGTATTCGGATATCATGAATTTCCTCAAAGATGGCACTTATCCCGAGAATAGCAATAAAAAGTCTCAAACAGCTCTGCAAAGGCTAGCCTCTCGGTACGTACTGATTGGGGACCGAGTTTACAAAAGACACCACGATGGGATCAATCTCTTATGCGCCAATGAGGCCGAAGCTCAAGAGATAATGTGTGAAGTGCACGAAGGAGAGTGTGGACCCCACATGAATGGGTTTATGCTAGTCAAGAAGATACTCCGCATTGGTTACTATTGGAGCACTATGGAACGAGACTGTATCGAGAAAGTCAAAAGGTGTACCAAGTGTCAATTCCATGCTAATCTGCAACATGTTCCACCCTCGCAACTTTACAACATGGTCACACCTTGGCCTTTCTCTTGTTGGGGGATAGACATCATCGGTAAAGTCCATCCTACCGGAAGCAATGGGCAGTCATTCGTCCTAGTGGCCGTCGACTACTTCACAAAGTGGGTCGAAGCACAAGCCTATCGGACCCTCAACGCCAAGAAGGTGGCCGAATTTGTAAAGATTAATATCATATGCCGATACGGCGTGCCCCATGAAATCATTTCCGACAACGTCTCTCACTTTGAGAAGGAAATGGATGCACTTTTGGTAGAATACAAGATCACCAAGCACAAGTCATCTCCTTACCGTCCCCAAGCAAATGGCGCGGTTGAAGCAGCAAATAAGACCATCGAGACCATCGTCAAGAAAATGGCCTCAACAGGAAGAGATTGGCCCAAAAAGCTACCTTTAGCATTGTGGGGCTACTGCACATCAATACGGTCAGCGACAGGAGAAACTCCGTATGCATTAGTCTATGGTTCTGAAGGCGTACTCCCAATCGAACTTGAAGTCCCATCTCTACGGGTCCTCCTCGTGAATCAAGTCAACGAGGTCGACTGGATGCAAAGTCGATATGAACAGCTAGCCTTACTCGACGAGAAAAGGCTAAGAGCACTCGAACGCACAAGAGCGTATCAGCAAAGGATGGCAAGAGCTTTCAACAAAAAAGTGAAGTCTCGAAACATCAATGTGGGAGATTTGGTCTTAAGACAATATCCTCCTAATGCCATGAATCCCCTGGGAAAATGGGGACCCCGATGGATCGGTCCGTACGTGGTCAAAAAGATACTAAGCGGTGGTGCAGTCCGGCTAGTGGATTTAGATGGTGACCAGCTGCCAAAGAAGGTCAACCTCGACAAGCTCAAGAGGTTCTACGCTTAATAAACAAAGACCATAAAAAAAAAAAAAAAAAAAAATCACTCGCTAGGTTGAAAACCCGCAAGGGCGGCCTAGACAAAAATTAGAGCACGTGCAAAAAAAGAAGCCCGCTAGATTGAAAACCCGAAAGGGCGTCTAGGAAAAAAACAGGGTGCACACCAAAAAAAAAAATGGTATTCGTTTGTTTGAACTATGGAGACCTGAGCCTCCCAACTGGAGGAACGTAGGTAACCTTCGGGTGCGGTCTAAAACATATCAAAAATACCCAATTCACTTCAAATAACAAAATGCAATTTTTATTCATTCAATGAATTATTCAAACCATTACAACGGATTTATTGAGCAACAAAAGACATCAAAATATTAAATCCTAAAACAAAGTGGTCTAATTGCAATCTCTTAGGGTACTAGGAAAAGTCCAATTTTCTCTTAGCCTTCAAAGGACCACCCGATCGTCTCTCAATCCTACTCTTCTTGGATAGCGGAGGAGCACTGATACGCACCGAAACCTTCTGTGTTGCGGCACGTCTCTTGGCATAAAAGTCATCCAAGGGAGTACCAAAAGGGTCAGCAAGAATGTTACTCGAATCAGCAGCGGCCTCCCTATATCTCAAAGCGCTGCTAGGCTCAAAACCCTTTCCCAATAACTCGGCACGAAGCACATCGACCCAAGTGATGCCACGATAAAGGGTGCCAAATAAATAATCCAAGTAGCTCTCTGAAAGGAAGACACTCCCCCGATGCAGGGGAGCAAAAAGCCCAACGGTTGCGATCATCTCCCCAAGCTGATTGAAGCTCACTTGAGAAGTCCGGACCTATGTAATCAACTGGACGAAGCATCCCGTCCCTCGGAAAAGGAATTATCTGTTGGCGACCAAACTGCCGCAGAACCCGCTCTGGCTGGTAAAATGAAGAATCTCTCAAACCGGGTACAACCACGTGCTGAAAACCAAGAGTCCATTCCACAAAAGGATGAAGACCCCAAGAAGGAGGGCACCACTCAATATCGACAGTTACCCGAGAGGCAAAGAATTCCTTCCAACCATCTTCAGATAAATCCCGGATCAACAGCTTCCTCCTATGAACAGCAAAGGGAGACAAATCACCATCCGGGGAATAAATCTTGAAGTGTTCTCGGAGACATATGGTCAAGAGCAAAGGACTTCCCCGACACATCATGCCCGTCCTATGTAACTCATCAAGGCCGTGCAACGTTTCCCCTACAATAAGAGGGATTACACTAAATTGTTGCGCCTTGGCTTGCAAAATAATCTCAGCCAACTGCACATCCGCAGTCCCGAAAGGTGTAACAAACAATACTTCACTAAAGAGACAAGCGGCCATGGCATTCCTTTTGAAAGATTTAACCACCGGGTCCTCCGAGTGTAAACTGAAGAACATCGGCAACTCAGTTATGTCAATCACAGTACCGTGCAACATCTTCCTCACATCATCAACAGGGAGATTCAGTGACTCAACCCAAGAGTCAATGGAACCACGGTGATATTTAGGGACGGCAATCCGACCGGCCAAAGGCATGCCAAGGATGGCCCCGAAGTCATCAACAGTCGGCACCATTTCATTAGCTGAAAAGTTGAAGGTATGGTTGTCGCAATCCCAGAAAGCCGCGGCAGCTCTCAACAAATCCCAATCCGGCTTCAAGGTCCGCAAACTGAAAAGAATTCGGAACCCGAAGTCTCTAATGAAGGCCTTCTTGGGATGGGTCTTGAAAGAATACACAAAAGTGCCCAAGTCCTTTTCATAACCACTAACAACCTTGGCATCAAGAACAAAAGAATTGGAAGCCATGGAAAATGTTGACCACAAGCAAAGTTGAGCAATAATATGATGTTCAAAAATGGCATAAAGGAGCTATGAGGATCAAGTGGTCGAACAGAAGAGGATATTATAGCTGTTGGGGTTTCTTTTGGCCAGCAAATGTCAAGCCCGGAATTCTGCCTCCCAGACGCGCGCGCCACCCGCCAGCGGTCTGAAATGCGTGCGCGTCCCAAGCCCACAGAGGAAAGCGCGCGCCTCCCAAGTCTAGACCACTTCAGAAAAGGGCCTTGTCAGAGATCTCCAGCCTAAATCAAGACACAATCCCAGTCCTCGGACACCCAGTTGGGCACACCTTCTCCTGGTCCGCCCTTAAGGAATGTCAAAGACTGAAAGTAGGATAGAAACTCCCACTCAAAAAAAAGTAGGTTGTCCTGCTCTAGATTCCGAACTCCCTAAGTTCTGTCACGGGTACCATACCCCCCTCAAGGGTCAATCTCAACATTTCATCCACAGCAGGAACATTTTTCTGGTCACGGTCAACTGTGCCCGTACCCCACAATTCAAAAAGTCAAGTGCGACTCCAAGTGGCACGAGACTTCAAAGCAATACCTCATCAACGGATTTCACCAATGGATTCGTCCTCAAAGGTTCACTAACGGCCTCTTCAAAGGTTCACTAACGGCCTCTCCAAAGGTTCACTAACGGCCTCTCCAAAGGTTCACTAACGGCCTCTTCAAAGGTTCACCAACGGCCTTTCCAAAGGTTCACTAACGGCCTCTTCAAAGGTTCACTAACGGCCTCTCCAAAGGTTCACTAACGGCTTCTCCAAAGGTTCACTAACGGCCTCTTCAAAGGTTCACTAACGGCCTCATCAACGGATTTCACTAACGGATTCATCCTCAAAGGTTCACTAACGGACTCCTCAAAGGTTCACCAACGGCCTCTCCAAAAGGTTCACTAACGGCCTCGTTCAAAAGGTTCACTAACGGCCTCATTCAACATATTCAGCCAGCAGGTTCACCTAACGGATCATGCCACCCCCTCTATCAACAAAAGTCGCTCACACAGGGAGCGCACCACTATCTCTCGCAATTTCAAATTCCTGCTTTCATCGAGTCTTTGTTTTTTCTTGGTGATGTCCTCGGCGGGTGTTTTTAACTTTCGTCGACGCGTTTTGCTTTGTAATCCACGTCGCTGAGGGGCTCTGTAGACACCCCGCCTTGGACCGCTCACCCCGATTGCACATTTGATCTTGTGTTTCTCCCCATTTTATGTGTTTCTCGTTAGTTTTTGTCACTTCCGTTAAGTTCCTGACTGACTTCGTTAAGTCCAGGGACTAAACTGAATGACAGGGCTGACTTTCTAGTCCATTCTGTCAGATTTGCCTTCTCTGAGTCGCGCGCCTCCGACAGGAGCATCCAGCCGCGCGCGCCTCCCGCCCCCAAAGCAGGAAGCGCGCGCCTCTGGGCGTCAGTTACAGATTTCTGGCCAGGATTCTCTCCCTTGCTCAATTTACAAGATTTTGCCCGGGAAGAATTTCTTAGTGACTGAGTTTTGGCACCAAAAACACCCCTCTTTCACCTATAAAAACCTCTCTTTACCTCCATTTTCAAGGAGGAAAAACTTAAGACAAAACTTTGATCAAAAAGGACCTTGGATCTTTTACTCTAAAATCTTACATTTTCAACAAAGAAGCCAACTTCCTTACCTTCAAGGCATTTCCAAAGGCATTCATCAAGAAGTGTTTGAAGTCTCTCGAAGACTAGGTAAAAACCATTTCCTTCCTCTTCTCGACTTCATCTCTTTTCTCTTTCTTTTTGTTTATCAAAGTGCAATCACCCAAATCATTTTGGGACATGACTCTAATGATTACCTCATCTCATTGAGGTTGGTTAAAGAGTTATCTCCTACATTCCAAACTCTATTTTAAACCCCCTTTTATGATTTAAAGAAGAAGAAGAAGAACATTATCATTCATGTAGATTTTGATCAAGCAAGACCAACTTTAGTTGGGCGAGATGGGTGTTTCGGTACTTCCCATCTCGTAATCTAACCCCCGAACCTCAAAACAAACAATCTCTGTTTTCGTAATCAAACTTAGGCTATTACCAATAGGTTTTTCTTATGTTCCTCAAAACATAGGTGGCGACTCTAAACACTCTAAAAACAAGTTAGACATCCTAGGATAATTCCCCGCTCTAGCCAAGCTGTGGTTTCCCGGGGTATCTACAGTAGGGAATGGATCCCTTTTGGGGTTTCTAAGAAAATAATGGAATCGTCACACTAGTATATAGACCATCTCGCGGTCCCATATACTCATCGGATTCCATCGCGTTTCTGAATCCTACATGTATCGGGATTAAACTAAATTAATGTAGTAAAGCATACATGCGGGGACGGATTTTTATTTTCGTCCAAAATAACCACTTTTGGGGACGGATTTTTATTGCGTCCATTTCAACAAGTTGGCATGTATGATTTGAAGACATTAGTTTAGGGAAATCTCGGTACATGAAAACCGACTTGAGTCACGGAGTGTTAGACCCTAACTAGAATTGTGTGGCTTGTACTCGGCTTGAATATGAGGCTCAAAGGTCACCCCCGGCATGTAGTCATGAACTACGCCACGGGCTGAGGTTTACTGCTTCGAAAGAGCCAAGGTCGAGTGGAGCTTGAAACTTTCTAGGACGGGCCTCGACGGGTTTAGGGTTGGACTTGTGCGACTCGATAGTAAGCAATTCATAGGAATATGTGCATGTAGTGTGAGGTCTGACAGGTGACAAAATATTTTTTATATTTTTTTTAAAAAAGAAATAAAAAAAAACAAATAAGCACATAATTACAACTTTCGAATCACCCGTGTGACCGATAAAATAGAACATAAAATTAAAACAGTCCGAAGTTCAGAATAACCACTGATGCAGGCAACTGTGCCCACACCCCCATCATACTGCTCTGTTCTGAGACAT
Source organism: Campanula takesimana (assembly GCA_026119855.1). Taxonomy (NCBI): domain Eukaryota; kingdom Viridiplantae; phylum Streptophyta; class Magnoliopsida; order Asterales; family Campanulaceae; genus Campanula; species Campanula takesimana. The sequence continues at coordinate 88,546 of JAOWBW010001703.1, read as the reverse complement.
GTTTCTATTCTGGGAACCAACCCAGAAGCGTGCGCCTCTGAGTGTTGATACGAGACGCGCGCGCATGGCACGATGCTATTGGGAGGCGCGCTCTTCTGGTCACACCTGTCAGATTGTCAGATTTTGGACTCAGGGGATTGCCCTGGTCCTATGTGCATATTGTAACCCCTGCAGAAATGATTAGTGCAGAATAGCAGAAGAAGAAGATGAAGAACATGAAGAAGCGGGCGATTCTGGTCCTTGATGCGGGATGCGCGCGCCTTAGGCTGAAGAGGCCAGAAGCGCACGCCTCCCCCATCAGGAGTCAGAATGCCCAAAAAAGATGTAGATTTTGATCAGAATGCAAGTTTAACCCTCAAACGTCCCCAGCGGAGTCGCCACTGTAGATACCCCGGGGGAACCACGGCTTGGCTAGAGCGCGTGAGTTATCCTAGGATGTCTAACTTGTTTTTAGAGTAGCCACCTTGTGAATACGTATGTTTGAATTTGAGAATATTCATAGCAACATTAAAATTATGAGAGTCGCCACGCCGTTTTAGTTATAGCCAAAACATTGAAAAAAGCATGTTTAATGGGTTCGGGGGTCAAATTACAACAAGAGAAGAATATTGAACGTTATCACTCCTATTGCCCGAATGATCGGTCTTTCTATCATGATGAATGTGTTAGTAGTGTGTTAGTGTTTGAGACCGGATCCGAAGATTGCCTACGTTCCTCTCAATGTGAGAAGCTCAGGTCAGCGTAGTTCGAGAAGAATTTAGAATAGGCAGAAGAATCGGGATCATGCATAATGAGGGGGGAATTACCTAAAGATTAGGGTTTAGAAGTAGTTCCTAGATCATCTTTGGGTCGATGAACCCTAGATCATCATCGGCTATGAAATAACATGCAAACATGAAGATCGCAACCCTAAATATAGCATAAATAAGGTTTTAATCTATGAACACGATGAACATATGAAGAACATATGAATGAACATGCGAAGCATATGAAGAAACTATGAATAAACATGCAAGAACATGAATATTAAAGATCTACATTAGAAATAATGCAGGAACGTGAAGAAATAAGTTAGAAAACTTACCTATGTTGGCAAGAAATAAACCTTGATCTTCTTGGAGGTTTGAATGCTAATTAGAGAGCAAAATTGTGTTTAAGAACTCTCAAATTCGGATCCCCCTAAACCAATAGCATGAGATTGGTTTATATAGTAAACTGAGGGGAAGATCTGATGGTCCAGATCATCCGGGGCGGATGTGGCCGCGTGGCCAATATTGAGGGCGGCAGCGAAAGTGGCCGCGTGGCCAATATTGAGGGCGGCGGCGAAAGTGGCCGCGTGGCCATCGTTGCGCGCTGACTTGAAATTCAAGCTAGGGTTTTACTGTTCATACAAGGCAACCCTAAATGTCCATATTTAATGTTTTCTAGAACATTGAGCTATTTTTGGGAATCCGGGATACGTCTTTGCAAGGTTTCTAATTCCCATAAAGTCCTTGTATATTTGGGAAAGCCCTAATAAACTCATTTTCAGATCGGGTACTAACAGTAGCCCCTCGGCGACGCTTCTTGCAAGGCAATGGAGGGTCGATGATAAAAATAGGAACCGTTCTGAAACATGAGTTTCAAAACAAAGGAAAGGTAAGGGAACGGCTGGACCTTGACAGGCGACCTAAGTATCCGCGGGGGAATCAAGCCAAACGTAGTTCAAATCTGATGGGGAAATTGGAAAAGACTGTCCTTTGATGGGGAACGATGTTTTCTGCTGGGGAAAATGCACTTGCCGGGGATGAGAGATGACCATGTTGGTCGGGTGGCTGGACCTTTTCAGGTTTCCTACGTATCCTTTGAGGAATCAAGCCGGTCGTAGTTCAGAGCGATTAGGGAAAAGCGAGCCATCGGACTTCTGCTAGGGATAATAAACCTACGGGCACTATCCTGTATGAAGAACGAACATTCGTTAGGAAATGAAGTCATTTGGGAAAAATAAAGATTACGTTGTCTAAATAATCCCAAGATGGAATGGTAAACGCAATTAGGATCGCCAGGGCTCCTGCCGATTGTGCTAACGAAACGCCGAGGCTTCTGCCAACCACGATCGATCAAGGATACGTATGTCATAGAGGCGCCGAAGTCTCTACAATCATACGAATCCTAATAATAGGTACTGGATCTCTCGCAAACAGAAACGCCGAGGCTTCTGCCAATCGCGATTGATCAAGGATACGTATGTCATAGAGGTGCCGAAGTCTCTACAATCATACGAATACTAATAATAGATGCTAGATCTCTCGCAAACAGAAACGCCGAGGCTCCTGCCAATCACGATTGATCAAGGATACGTATGTTATAGAGGCGCCGAAGTCTCTACAACCGTACGAATCCTAATAATAGATGTTGGATCTCTCGCAAACAGAAACGCCGAGGCTTCTGCCAATCGCGATCGATCTAGGATGCGTATGTCATAGAGGCGCCAAAGTCTCTACAACCATACGAAGCCTAAGCAAATATTAGGAAATGCTAAAATAATAGATGCTGGATCTCTCACAAACAGAAACGCCGAGGCTTTTGCCAATCGCGATCGATCTAGGATGCGTATGTCATAGAGGCGCCAAAGTCTCTACAATCATACGAATCCTAAGCAAATATTAGGAAATGCTAAAATAATAGATGTTGGATCTCTCGCAAACAGAAACGCCGAGGCTTCTGCCAATCACGATTGATCAAGGATACGTATGTCATAGAGGCGCCGAAGTCTCTACAACCGTACGAATCCTAATAATAGATGCTGGATCTCTCGCAAACAGAAACGCCGAGGCTTCTGCCAATCGCGATCAATCTAGGATGCGTATGTCATAGAGGCTCCAAAGTCTCTACAACCATACGAAGCCTAAGCAAATATTAGGAAATGCTAAAATAATAGATGCTGGATCTCTCGCAAACAGAAACGCCGAGGCTTTTACCAATCGCGATCGATCTAGGATGCGTATGTCACAGAGGCGCCAAAGTCTCTACAATCATACGAATCCTAAGCAGATATTAGGAAATGCTAGAATAATAGATGCTGGATTTCTCGCAAACAGAAACGCCGAGGCTTCTGCCAATCACGATCGATCTAGGATGCGTATGTCATAGAGGCGCCAAAGTCTCTACAACCATACGAATCCTAAGAAAATATTAGGAAATGCTAAAATAATAGATGCTGGATCTCTCGCAAACAGAAACGCCGAGGCTTCTGCCAATCGCGATCGATCTAGGATGCGTATGTCATAGAGGCGTCAAAGTCTCTACAACCATACGAATCCTAATAAAATATTAGGAAATGCTAAAATAATAGATGCTGGATCTCTCGCAAACAGAAACGCCGAGGCTTCTGCCAATCGCGATCGATCTAGGATGCGTATGTCATAGAGGCGCCAAAGTCTCTACAACCATACGAATCCTAAGCAAATATTCGGTGAAGAATGGAAATTCTAAGAGGCTTCTCGTACCCAAAGATAACGAACATCAGTCAAAAATAGCGCTAAGGGCACCCAAAATGAATCAAATGGGAATGTACTAGGGGTAAAACTGAAATTTTGCATGTGGAGGCAAAGATGATGGATTGTTATGAGGTCGCAAACGGGATGAACTCTCGGGGAGTTACAAAGGTGATAGACTCTTGGGAAGTCACAAGGGTGACAGACTCTCGGGGAGTCACAAAGGTGATAGACTCTCGGGGAGTCACAAGGGACTCTTTGGTGAGTCACAAGGGCAAACGACCTTTAGGGAGACGCGAAGGAGATGGACTCTCGGGGAGTTGCTAATATGGGAAACATGATCTAGGTTCCGCTTATCCTAATTTAGGAGGGGATGAGGCTACGAGCCATCGAGACCAAGGTGTTAGGTAAGGGACATTTTTCTTGGTTGCCTAGAGGTATGACCTAAGGCTTTTTTAAGGAAAGGGAATAAAGAAGATGGTGATCTCCTAATCTTGAGATAGGAATGCCAAAGATGTCCCGGCTTCTTGGGCTTTAGATTATGTCTTGGAGATAATGTGGGTTTCCTAGGCTTACGGGCTAGGGATTGGAGCATGAGGAGAGTATTCTATCCTAGGCTTAGTGCTAGGGTTTGGAAAGATTGAGGTTTGGGAACTTCCTAGATGTTAAGGTTTCGAACATGGGTTTGGAAACTGGTGTTTAAGGACCATGACTCTCCTAGGTTTGGGACTAGGGTTTAGAAATATCCTAGGCTTCGAGGCTAGGGCTTGGATTTGTGGTAGGTTCAGAGGTTGCAAAGGCGTTGGCTTTAGACCTAAGGCTGGGAGTTGAAAGGGTTGTGACTTTCTAGGCTTGATGATAGAGTTTAAAGAGGATAATTTCTACCTAGGCTTGAGGCTAGGGCTTTAGAAAGAGTGCGACTACCTAGGCTTGAGGCTAGGGTTTGGAGCGAATGCGACTACCTAGGCTCGAGGCTAGGGTTTAGAGCGAATGCGACTACCTAGGCTCGAGGCTAGGGTTGATTGAGTTTTGGACAGGGCATTATATCCTAGGTTTTGGACTAGGGTTCAATAAAACGGAGAATTGAGATTGTAAATTTCCTAGGTTTCGAGACTAGGGTTTCGGGAATTTGGAAATGATGTTGCATACGGGGCTTTGGAAATTCCCTAGAATTTGGGCTAGGGTTAAAGGGGATGTTGTGGTTTCCTAGGCTTAAGGCTAGGGTTTAGATAGGATATGTGACTACCTAGGATCAAGGCTAGGGTTTAGGAAGGGTGTAGCTACATAGGCTTTAGGCTAGGGTTTAAGAAGGATGTAACTTCCTAGGCTTTAGGCTAGGGTTTGAAAGGATGTGATTACCTAGGCTTGAGGCTAGGGTTCAGAGAGAATGATATGACTACCTAGGCATGAGGCTAGGGCTTAGAGAATGTGTTTACCTAGGTTTAAGGCTAGGGTTTGGAGACCGAAAGCATTTGAAGGTTTGTCTTGGTTTAGACCGAGCAAGTTTGAGGTCTAAGAGTGTTGCGGTTTGGGGCAAATGAGCTTGATACCTCGTGGCTGGATAGGCTCGATAGATTAGACCTAGGTTAAAGTTCTAGGGTTTAGCTAGGGTAAGACTCAGACATGTGTTAAAGAGACCGGGTCCTAATGGAATGGTAGGCATGAGATCTAGGAGATCGAAGGCTAGGCAGGGTAGCATTGGGACATAAGGCTTTCAAGCGGGTAAGTCTTTTGTCCTAGAGAAATCGTGTTATGGATTAGAACCAAGCAGGCTTGAGGCCGGCCAAGGAGCAATGGATTGGGATTGGATGATCCTAGTACCTAATACGCATGTCGGGCTTGGATCCTAGAGTGTTTGAAAGTTTAGGCTAGGTGCGAACCATAGGTGCGGGAAATGGGTTTGGATATGTGACCATGTTGGCGCATAGGTATGGACTTGAGTCTCAAAGACTTTGCTCGAGTGCAATAGGTACCTAACAGGATTGGATATGCTTAGGACTTAATTTTGTCTTAGAGGTCATGCGCGGGACCAACCTCATTTGGCAATTGTGAAGGTAGGTTAGGGATGGGACTAAGGACACGAGTCTTGACCGGATGGGTTTTGAGATCCCTATGGCATGGCGCGGTGCGCAGGAGATCCTATATACTTGAACAAGGTTTGGGATTTAGACTCGTTGGGGGAGCGATGTTTGAGATCCATGAAGTTCAAGGGTGGACCTTGTAGGTGGCGAGGTTTGGACTCGGCTTGGATTAAGTAGGTTAGAGACCTAAGGGGTTGAAGGTTAGACTAGGAAGTCTTTTGAAGCCAAGGAGTGACACTAGGTTTAAGAGTGGCAGGGCCATGGTTTGGGTATGACGGTAGGCGTAGATGGCATTGTTTTAGTTGGACCGAGCAGGCTTGGGAACTAAAGAGTTCTAAGGGTCGACATCTAAGGTTATAGACCTAGAGGGTAGACATTTTTGTGATCTAAAGGGTTTAGGAGTTGAGACCTAAAGTGTGGATCGGATATGCTAGAGACCTACAAGGTAGGCGCTTGGTAGACTTGAATGGACTTGGGATCTAAGGGATCGTTCAACAGGTTAGACTGAGTAGACCTAAAAGGTTGGAACGAGGAGGATAAGAGAGCCATTGCTTAGACAAGATAAGGATGAGTATGTGTTGGTATGTTTGAGATCTAGGAGATCGGGTAGGCTCGGGACCGGTAGGTTCGGGACCTAATGGGTCACCCTAAGGATTTGGCTTTGGTTAACTAGTTTAAGTTCTGAAGTTTTGGGTAGAACCGGTTTGAGGCCGAAGGGGTCATGCTACGAACTTGCGGAAGGTCGAGCTAAGAGGTTATGATGTAACGTAGGTAAGACTCACCGGGTAGGTTTGGGACCTAGGTAAGACTGATCGGGTAGGCTCAGGACCTAGAGAGTTTATGGTGTCACTTAGGCAAGACTGACCGGGTAGGCTTGGGACCTAAGGTTTTGAACCAGGTAGGTTGGGACCTAAGGGTATCCTATTGTGTAGGAAATAGGGTGAAGGACCGAGTCAACTCAAGAATCACGGAGATGGGTCTCAGATGGATCGAGGATGTTTTTACAATTTTGTGGTGACCGAGCGTGCGGGTTTATAAACAAAGTGTCGGGGAGGAGAAAACTTTATGAAAGTGTTATGATCTTATACAGATGCCTTATAATTAATTATGATTCTAATCAATCCAAATAGGTCGTCGCGTGCCGAGTTAGACGATGAGGGGTGCCCTTCTTCTAAGTGTATCCTTGTTGACGCCTCGGTATTCTCTGGGAAACCACATAGTCGATCCTTTATTGTTAGGGAAGCCCCAGTTGCGTAGAGCGGGGTATCCTACCTCTTTTAAGACGCACCCTTTTTTCTGCCTAGACCGCCCTTACGGGTTTTCAATCTAGCGGGCATCTCTTTTGCGTCATTTTTTTTTTTTGAAATCATTCAGTCGACTCAAAAAAGGAAAAAAGAATTGTTTGAAAACATGCGGGGGAATTTTGGGGAGAGTAAGAGAGAGAGAGAGATAGTACTCACATTCTGACTTTTTGGGTAACTGAGTGTATATATGTACAAAAGGGAGGAGGCCCCTGCTTTGATAGAAAGTAAGTGTTTAGCTCTTTCCTAGATTGTAGAACGGAAGACTTGTCGAGACATTTGAAAATTGTTTTATTCAAGATTCTCATTTGATTGATCGAGAATGGACCTCGTTGATTAGTTATGCATCTTATGATTATGTTTTAGACAAGTAGTCTCGAAATAATAAATGTTTTGATCAATTGTGAGTGAAGAGATCAGAAGTAGAAATATATGGGGAAGAAAGAAGAGAAAGGAGATTGGCTCAAGGTGGGTTGTGTATATTTTGGACCGAACCGGGAGGTTGCCTACGTTCTCCTCAAGGTGAGGAGCTCAGGTCCGCGTAGTTCGGGGGAGGCCCGGATGATGATGAAGTTGGGGTTTGAGTATGAGGTTCATTTTTCGCGATAGGTTACTCCGTTGTAGCTTGTTGCTTTGGATTGCTTCATTGCAGCTCATTGCGGTGGATTGCTCCATTGTAGTTGTCATGGCTGCTGCTACCGCGTTAATCTTCTTTGTAGGGAAAGAAAGAAAAATAGAACATTTGAAGTGAAAATAACATGGGACTTTTACTTTTTTATGGTGATAGCCCCTTCTATTTTTCTTTATTTTTTTTTATTTTATCTCTTTGTGCACACCCTTTTTTTGCCTAGGCCGCCCTTTCGGGTTTTCAACCTAGCGGGCTTCTTTTTGTGCGATGCTCTAACTTTTGCCTAGGTCGCCCTTTTGGGTTTCATCCTAGCGAGCCGTATTTTTTTTTTTTTTTTTATATTTGTACATGAAACATTGGGCAAGACAAGCCCCTAGTTTGCTTTCGCCTCTCTCGATTGTGAGGTAGCTTCCTTATAGTTCAAGCGGCCTTTTGCTGGCGGCGGGCATCCTAGCCCCTTGATTTTCTCCGGTAGAGCTCCATTGGATTATCACGTGCACCAATTAATAGCATGAATGACTTCGTGCACTTGTCTTACATTTGCGATGGAATACGGACAGCCCCAGTGTAACGGCATGTAGTACTCATGAAGGGAACAAACCAACCCTTTAAATTGTGGCAGCATGGATGTCTATTTGATGATGAGCAACCGCAATCCATTTCTTTGTCACGACCTTATAAAAAGGGGTCTAATGGTGGGATGAGAGGCGTATGAGGATAGTGTATGGGAGAAGGTGTATATAGAGAGTGTACATGAAGTGTGTACAAGGGGTGAGTGTATAGAGAGAGTGTATGGGGGTAGAATGTAGAGAGAAGAGAAAGTGATTCGTTCATCCCAATTGATCGAAGCATTTGTCATTTTGGGATTAATCGTTTTCTTAGTTATGTGAATGGTTTGTGGGTCCATTTACCTTTTAATGAGTCGTCATTAATGAGTAAGATTAAGATTAATTCATCATATAAAGATATAGAAATCAAGTGAAGATGGTGAATAAGACAATTTTCATGGAATTGATTTATGCAAGATCATGTCTCAAGTCTAGAGAGAAAAGAAATAAAGACTCTTTTATTGGAACTAAAAGATTTAAACCGACTAGTCCGGGGTGGACTTTTACTTAAAGAAACAAAAATCGTCCAAGGTGGACTTTTGACTAAGGACACTCTAGAACCTATGAAGACTGAATGACCCTTTTCTTTTCTTTTATTTAAAGGAGGTAGCCCCAATTTGCCCATGCCCATACCCATGTATTCCGTTGGCGGGTGATGGCTCCGCTGTCAATGAGGCTTTGAATCTTCCTCCTCAATCGGAGGCAATCTTCGGTGTCATGCCCAACGTACTGGTGATATTGGCAGTGCTTGGAGGGATCCAAGCATTGCTTCACCCTACTTGGTTCATAGTTGAACAAAGGAGACAACTTGCCGGCTTGAACTAGACTTTTGAAGAGTTTGGCTAACGGCATACCTAAGTCGTCGAATTCGCGCTCGTCCTTCCTTTCACGAACTGTCTTTGAGGGTGATTTAGGTACTGGCACCCCTTGTTGATGAGTAGTCATAGGAGGCATCCCGACGGGGACAGTCTGTGGTGGCCTGTACATTTGAGGAGCGTACGGGTGTTGACATTGAGCAAGAGGGGGAACTCGACTGAGGTAATCATAAACGCCACGAATGTCAGACAAATGGCGCCTCTCGGTATCTCTTAGGGTCTTATGCATCTCCTTCTGAAAGTATGTTGCTTGCTCGTTGAGAATGGCCTTAAAGTGGATTGCTTGTTCATCGAGGATGGCTTCGAAGTGGGATGCTTGTTTACTGAGAGCAGTACCGGTGTAGAGGATTGTCTCGGGATCTTGGGTAGCAGCTTCAGTTGCAACTTTGATGTTCTTTGCAGCCGACATGATGCAGAACTCTGTTCATGAAAGAATAAAGCCTCTTAGTTGAATTAAATTAGATTCGTATTTAATGATAAGGCATCGTTATAAAATCATTTTTTGGAAAAGAGTCGGTCTCCACATTTTTGAAATGCATTTTGGTAAAAAATTGAAAGTTTGACCGGGCCGAAGTTGCCTACGTTCCCCTTATCATGGGGGAGAGGTCCCACACAATAAGAGGCTCAGGTCGCCGTAGTTCGAATCAAGTTAGACTTTTAAAAAGAGGTGAGAGATGACCATAGGGGTCAAAAAGAGGGAGATGACTCGGTCCTTGGTCAAGCATGGGTGAGGAAGACCTATAGGAGTTGGTTTTGATTGAGTCGGGTATGGTTTGACCTAAGGTTTGACCTAAATTTGACCTAAGGTTTGAGACAAGAAGTGGTTCAAGCTAGAATGCGACAATAATGGTGGTTTGACCTAGATGGGTATAGGATAGGTCGACCTAATTGAGAAAAGGTTAGATTGACCTATATGATGAATGGATCAAGATAGCGGGTTGTAACGGGTTGCCTATGGGATGATCTAAACGGGATAGGCATGGTTTGACCTAAGCGGGTCAAAGGTTGACCTATTCGGGTTGGTGGACTAAGGAAGGTTGGAGATTGACCTAGATGGATCCAAGATAGGTAAGTCGACCTAAGCGGGTCACGGGTTGACCTTGACGGGTCGAAGGTGAAGGGGTAGTTTTAACCTAAGACGGATAAGTTGGACCTAAACGGGTTGACCTAGGTTGGTCTGGACGACGGTGGGTCAAATAATGACCTAGGTGGGTCAAGATGACGGCTCGACCTAAGGGGGTTAGGACCAAAGGTAATTGGGTTCACCTATGGAATCAAAGATTGACCTAAGAGGTCGAAAACGGATAAGGTTGACCTAGGAGTCCAAGTTTGACCTAAGAGGTAGAAGGTGATTGGGTTGACCTAGGAGGTCAAAGGTTGACCTAAGAGGTCAACGGGTGATAATGTTGACCGAGGGGGTCAAAGGTTGACCTAAGAGGTCAAAGGTGGATGAGGTTGACCTAAGAGGTCAAAGGCGGATGAGAATGACCTATGGGGTCAAAGGTTGACCTAAGAGGTCAAAGACGATAAAGTTTACCTAGGGGGTTAAATGTGATAAGGTTGTCCTAGGAGGTCAAGGGTTGACCTAAGAGGTCAGAGGCGGATAAAGTTGACCTAGGCGGTCAAGGGTTGACCTAAGAGGTCGAGGGTGATAAGGTTGACCTAGGAGGTCAAGGGTAGACCTAAGAGGTCAAAGGCGGATAAAGTTGACCTAGGGGGTCAAAGGTAGACCTAAGAGATCAAAGGTTGGTATGGTTGACCTAGGGGGTCAGAGGTTGACTTAAACGGATAAGATTAACCTAGGGGGTCAAAGGTTCGCCTAAGAGGTCAAAGGGTGGTAAGGTTGACCTAGGAGGTCAAAGGTTGACCTAGGGGGTCAAAGGTTGGCTTAAGAGGTCAAAGGTAGATAAGGTTGACCTTGGAGGTCAAAGGTTGGGAAGGTTGACCTAGGTGGTCAAAGGTTGACCTAGGAGGTCAAAGGTAGGTAAGGTTGACCTAGGAGGTCAAGGGTTGACCTAAGAGGTCGGAGGCGGATAAAGTTGACCTAGGCGGTCAAGGGTTGACCAACGAGGTCGAGGGGTGACCTAAGAGGCCGAGGGTGATAAGGTTGACCTAGGAGGTCAAGGGTAGACCTAAGAGGTCAAAGGCGGATAAAGTTGACCTAGGCGGTCAAGGGTAGACCTAAGAGGTCAAAGGCGGATGAGGTTGACCTAGGCGGTCAAGGGTAGACCTAAGAGGTCAAAGGTGGATGAGGTTGACCTAGGCGGTCAAGGGTTAACCTAAAAGGTCAAAAGAGGATGAGGTTGACCTAGGCAGTCAAGGGTTGACCTAAGAGGTCAAAGGTGGATGAGGTTGACCTAAGGGGTCAAAGGCGGATGAGAATGACCTATGGGGTTAAGGGTTGAGAAGGTTGACCTAGGCGGTCAAAGGTTGACCTAAGGTTGACCTAGGCGGTCAAAGGTTGATAAGGTTGACCTAGGGGGTCAAAGGTTGAGAAGGTTGACCTAGGCGGTCAAAGATTGAGAAGGTTGACCTAGGCGGTCAAAGGTTGATAAGGTTGACCTAGGGGGTCAAAGGTTGAGAAGGTTGACCTAGGCGGTCAAAGGTTGAGAAGGTTGACCCAGGCGGTCGAAGGTGAAGGGTAGACCCAAATGGATCGCAATGATGGCCTAACGGATGAGCGATGGACCTTAGAGGTCGCCTAGATGCAATGCACATTTTATTTTGCGAAAAGTTTTTGCATTTTTTTTACATCCTAAATGGGTGGTCCGAGGAGTGTCCTAATCTCTATGTGTGGGTTGACACGGGTTAGGTAAAAGGTTCCCACCGCTCGCGGAACGTACACGGTGAGTGGAGTAGACGAGTGACTCGAAAAGAGGGCGGCAGTAGCGCACAAATTCCTGCACATCGAATACTCCGGGTAATGGGGACCTGTGCAGTGCTGACACGGACTAGTGGTAGTGTGTGGTAAAAACTAATTCTTTTTTAGGGAGGAAAGAGAGAAGTTTTTAATGTTAGGATGATGCTATGCAATGCAATGCAGGAGAAGGAAAATAATGTACAAGGGAGCATAGCAGAGTTTTGTTTGACCCTAATACTAAGACGAAGATAACAAGGGTACATGGTACAAGGTACAAGATACAAGTATTAATATGGCGGAGTGCGCGGGTGCATGTGTAAAGATGGCAAGTGCGTGCATGTGTAAACATGGCAGGTGTGTGCATGTGTGAACATGGCAGGTGTGTGCATGTGTGAACATGGCAGGTGTGTGCATGTGTGAACATGGCACACATGGCAGGTGTGTGCATGTGTAAACATGGCAGGTGTGTGCACGTGTAAACATGGCAGGTGTGTGCATGCGTAAACATGGCAGGTGTGTGCATGCGTAAACATGGCAAGTGTGTGCATGTGTAAACATGGCAAGTGTGTGTGAGGTGCACGTGTAAACATGGCAAGTGTGTGCATGTGTAAACATGGTAAGTGTGTGCATGTGTAAACATGGCAAGTGTGTGCATGTGTAAACATGGCAAGTATCATGATGTAAACGAAAGTTAGACCCACTAAGTTTGAAAAAGTTTCAAAGCAGTCCCCAGCAGAGTCGCCACTGTGAATACGTGTGTTTGAATTTGAGAATATTCATAGCAACATTAAAATTATGAGAGTCGCCACGCCGTTTTAGTTATAGCCAAAACATTGAAAAAAAGCATGTTTAATGGGTTCGGGGGTCAAATTACAACAAGAGAAGAATATTGAACGTTATCACTCCTATTGCCCGATTCTTCTGCCTATTCTAAATTCTTCTCGAACTACGCTGACCTGAGCTTCTCACATTGAGAGGAACGTAGGCAATCTTCGGATCCGGTCTCAAACACTAACACACTACTAACACATTCATCATGATAGAAAGACCGATCATTCGGGCAATAGGAGTGATAACGTTCAATATTCTTCTCTTGTTGTAATTTGACCCCCGAACCCATTAAACATGCTTTTTTCAATGTTTTGGCTATAACTAAAACGGCGTGGCGACTCTCATAATTTTAATGTTTCTATGAATATTCTCAAATTCAAACACACGTATTCACACACCTATGTTTTGAGGAACATAAGAAAAACCTATTGATAATAGCCTAAGTTTGATTACGAAAACAGAGATTCCTTGTTTTGAGGTTCGGGGGTTAGGTTACGAGATGGGAAGTACCGAAACACCCATCTCGCCCAACTAAAGTTGGTCTTGCTTAATCAAAATCTATATGAATGATAAACGTTCTTCTTCTTCTTCTTTAAATCATAAAAAGGGGTTTTAAAATAGAGTTTGGAATGTAGGAGATAACTCTTTAACCGACCTCAATGAGATGAGGTGATCATTAGAGTCATGTCCCAAAATGATTTGGGTGATTGCACTTTGATAAAACAAAAGGAAAGAGAAAAGAGATGAAGTTAAGAAGAGGAAAGAAATAACTTTACCTAGACTTCAAGTGACTTCAAACACTTCTTGATGAATTCTTTAGAGAAATCCTTTGGAAATGCTTTGTAGGTGTGAAATTTTAGTGTCTTATTGAGAATGTAAGATTGAGAGCCCAAGGTCCTTGAAAATGGAGGTAAAGGGGGGTTTTTATAGGTGAAAGAGAGATGTTTTTTGTGCCAAAACTCAGTCACCAAGAAATCTTTCCCGGGCAAAATCCTGTAAATTGAGCAAGGGAGAGAATCCTGGCCAGAAATCTGTAACCGACGCCCAGAGGCGCGCGCTTCCTGCTTTGGGGGCGGGAGGCGCGCGCGTCTGGATCCTCCTGTCGGAGGCGCGCGACTCAGAGAAGGCGATTTTGACAGAATGGACTAGAAAGTCAGCCCTGTTATTCAGTTTAGTCCCTGGACTTAACGAAGTCAGTCAGGAACTTAACGTAAGTGACAGAAACTAACGAGAAACCCTTAAAATGGGGAGAAACACAAGATCAAATGTGCAATCGGGGTGAGCGGTCCAAGGCGGGGTGTCTACAGAGCCCCTCGGCGACGTGGATTGCAAAGCAAAACGCGTCGACGAAAGTTAAAAACACCCGCCGAAAGTTAAAAACACCCGTCGATAAAAGCTATAGCGTTTGAGCCAACGTCACGAAGCATGGCATGCCGAATAGTTAGGACGATATGGAAGGATTCAGTATAAGGACGCAACCGACATTACGACAATGGACCGACATCCCTAATGATTTCGAAGAATAAGACGAGACCGAGATGAGAAAGGGTTGGGGACATGTGTGAGAGCCCGCGCTCGAAGCTCGCAAGTCGTTCACGTAAGAACGACGAGTTTACCTCGTGCGAATGCGGTTTGAATCCGCTCGGCTTCTCAAAATGGTTTCCCTACTCGAGTTTTGAAAAGAAGAGTCGCCACCTCATTTTATTTTGGAAAATAGAGATAAAACCTTTTGTCTTGAAAAAGAAGTGGGTTCGGGGGCTATGTTACGAGAGGAGAAGGTGTTAAGCACTCCGCTCGCCCTTTCGGTCTCTAACATGCTTCCGCCTACGCTTGATTTTATTTGCCTTTTTTTTAAAAGTGTTTTATGTCCTAACTTTTAGAAAAAATGTGTGTTATGTACAAAAGGAGTCGCCTAATCTAGGCACGTTCATTTTAAGTCGCAACCGGGGAATCGGTTTGGGTGGATTTCCCGATTGGTTTTCAAAAATGGTTTGATTATGTCAAGAAAGAAAACATACACGGGGAGGGGATTATGTACAGTAGGGAATATACACAGATATAAAAAAGAGTGGGAAACAAATCCCATAATCGAATGAATGTCCTCGCGATGGGGAGTCTGTCGGTTTTGGCGTCATTCTCCGTTCCCGAGCCGACGTACCTGTCCTAAAATGATCCAAATCTAAAACTAAAAGTTGGAGATTACTCCCTGAATGTTAGAGATCATTTTGAAGGTTTTATGGATTTTTTGGATTAATTTTAGACCCCCAAACATTATCAAGAAAGTCGTTTGCAAAAATCTGCCCAAAAAAAATACACAGAAACCATGGCATATTGTTCATCCATTCTACCCATCTTAACTCATTAATCTGGGAAAACACCAAGAATGAAAGTTGAAGATCACATAGAAAAACAAGAAGTTACCAGAATTTGGTGCTCATAAGATGAGTTTAAGTTGTTCAAAAGGTCTCTGACATTTCGATGTCAGAGACTGGAAGTACAGAAACTGAAGTCTGAAGGCTGAAACAAGTGAGTGAAAAGAGAACTTCCATTGGTCCAAAAAATGTTTCAAAAATATTTTAAAGCTCCTGAGCACGTGGAGAATAAAGTTAATGTTTTGACCTTTGTCAAAAAACCACGTTTTCATTGAGTTTTAAGCACAAGAACACAGCATGTTACAGTAAGGAACAAACTGGACAGCATCTCTGTGATCCAAAATTATGCATGCAAACATTAGCTACCCATGAATTCTAGACATGAAACTTAACGTGCATGAACTTCAACATATGAGAAGAAACTTTGATGTTTTGACCCAATCCCAGAAACCACTTTAAGATGAAGTTTTAAGAGCATGAAAATCATGATTCTAAGCAGTGCATAGAAACTGGTTGCATGAGTTATAAAGAGGGATCTCAAAACACGACCAAAACTCCAACCCAAGCCATGAAACTCAAGGAATTTATCATTTAACATGTTTAGAACATTATTTAAGAGCCATTTTAAATCAAAAACCACGTCTAACATGCATGCATATGAAAATAGCCAAAGTGGTCAGATTTGTGGCTTTATGAAGAAAATGAGAGTTGGTGCATGAAAAACTCAAAGTTTAACCCAAGAATAAACACATGATGGTCACAAACTCATTTACACATGGTAAAATGCTGGTTTGAACATAAAGACCATCATTCACAAAGCCCAACTACAAGATTTTTACATGGAAAATATGGAGAATATGGGGGTCTAGCCAACTTGTGGCTAGACCCTTACACAAATGACTCAACCACTTACATCTTGGAGTTTATAAGGGTCACAACCAAGAGATTACCTAGTTTATGAAGGTGAGGTGTGCTTCCTTTGTCTCCCAAGGGAAGACTTTGGGTGATTTGAGTTTGAAAGGTTTTGAGAGCTTGAAGTTTGCTTGAGTTTTGAGTTGGAGATGAGTTTGATTGAAGTTTGAAGGTGTTTTGCTATTGTAGAAGTGGTGTTTGAGAGATGTTTTAGTGGTGGAGGAGTGGTGGCTGAGTGATGGTTTTGTGGTGGTGGAGTGGTGGCCGGGTGGTGTGGTGGTTTTGGTTGAGAAAAAGTTGGAGAGAATGTCCCTAGAGAGAATGTAATGTGTAGTCCCCCCTTTCTCAGTTTCAAGCTTGGGGTATATGGAGGGTGTTTTGAGGGTTTTTTCTTGGACAATAATGCCCTTGGAGTAGGGGTAGTAGGGGGATGGTGAAGTGATGCCCGAGATTTGTGGAGAGGTATGGGAAAAAGCTTGGGAGCATAAAAGTCTAAGCCCTTGAGAGAGAATGGGGAGGAGTCTTGTAGTATGGAATGGAGTGAGAGATGGAGTGAGGTTGAGTGAAAAAATGGAAAGTTGTTGTGTAAAGAGAGGGAGACATGTCCTGGGTCACCCAGTTTTCTTGCAAGGGGTCATGGAAAAAAGTCTCCAACAAAAATGATTGTGTTTGTTGAATTATTGGAGGTCAAGCTTGATTGATCAAGGCCATGTGAGTCATCCCATGAAATGCCCAGCAAATGGCCACGTTTTGTGGTCATGCCACTCATCATTTTCGGCTCCGTTTTCTTGTTCCGTGATGTCCCGAACTGCTCCGATGTGCGTGTAACGGTGTCCCGTTCGTCTGTGCGTCCAACATGAAAGTTGCTCCTTATAATCTGCTGGTCGTAATAGTATATCTGAAATATGTTAATGAGCAAGGAATATCATAATAAAATTTTAAATGCATAAGATGACCGCTAAAAGGTTTTTTTAGGGGCGCGGGACCCGCTCCGTGGTCCGCGCGAGCTATTTTTTTAGAATGTGACCGTTTACTCGGTTTTGAGTCCTGATCACAATTTCGGACTCGGTTTTCCCATCTGATGCACCGATAAGGCGTACGGTAGTCCCGAATGGCCAAATCTGGGGTTTTAGGTCAATTATCGCGTTTAGACCGAATCAAGGGTTGATTTTAGGGGTGCGAGATCGGGGTGTCTACAGAGCCCCTCGTCGAATTCACTTGTGATGTAAAGGGGATTCGACGATTCAATATAGACAACCGATCTCGTCTAGGGTTCGACGGTTGGGCCCAAAGTAGGCTTCCTACGTATCCCTTGCGGGAATCAAGCCTCCGTAGTTCTTCTCAAGCAAGCCAACAAACACGATCATGGTCGAACTCGGGTGCCCGAGTTTCCTACGTATCTCTTGCGAGAATCAGACCAATCGTAGTTCGGCTAGAACAAGTGCTGGGGATGCATCGAGAATTCGAATTCTCTTTGCTGGGGATTGAAAGTAAAACACAATTTGATTTGAAAAGATTGTCGACTGAAGCTCTTGCTTTAAGAGCTGCCTACGTATCCCTCTCGGGAATCAAGTCGGGGCGTAGTTCTGAGAGAGATCCAACCCGAGCGCTCGAGCGGACCAAAAA
Organism: Campanula takesimana; assembly: GCA_026119855.1. Classification (NCBI taxonomy): domain Eukaryota; kingdom Viridiplantae; phylum Streptophyta; class Magnoliopsida; order Asterales; family Campanulaceae; genus Campanula; species Campanula takesimana. Next base: position 70,976 of record JAOWBW010001703.1, on the reverse strand, counting down.
GTAACCAAATTTTTGAGAAGGTCAAATTCGGGGGTGACCGAACAGACCGGGGTAACAAAATGCTTTTGAAAAGGGCCAAATTCGGGTGCCCGAACAGACCGAAAGTAACCAGATATTTTGAGAAATTCAAGATATTCCAATTATTTGAGAGAACCATCATGAAAGTAATGCTCAAGGATACGCTGCATGTCATTATTGTGTCTTGATTCTCCATCATTTTGTTGTGGGATGAGATTTTTGAGCTTTGCTGTGAAGCAATTGGCTGTCCGTTGAACAATTTTTGTTCAAAAATACCTGCATGGGATCACATGACAAAAAAAAAAAAAAAAAAAATGCTTTTGCCATTTCAAAGCTTGCATTTCCCCCTTTTCCTTTTTTTTTTTTTTTTTTTTGGTGGTGACAGCAACCCACGGTTTTGTTGGTTTGCTTTGCTTTTTTGTTGGTTTGCTTTGTTTGTTTTTGATAATTATTATTTTTTTGCAGCAACCCGTGGGTCTGAACTTGTTTTGGTTTTTTTTTTTTTTTTTTTTTTTTAAACATCACAAAATTTCGATGGGGGTCACAAGGGGAACAGCAGTCTTGGCAGGGCCTGGATAAGGGGAATCTGGGATGACCTAGTTGAGTATAAAATAAAACTCCCTCTTTCATTTTGCATGAACAAGCCTTACACTCCATTTCAAAACCCTTCTCCCATCCTTCATTCTGTACGAGCAACCTTTTCATCCCCATTCTTGCTTTCTTTTCCAATCTTTATTCACAGTAAGAAATGGCCCAGGCTCCACAACCCTTCGTTGAAGTTAGCATTTACCATAGAGAGTTGAATGCTTGGCTTAAGACATATTCTGAAAATGAGAAAAGGAGGCTTGAGGAGCGATATGGCTTTAGGAATTTGTTCACTTTCAGAAGGATCCCAATTGTCTGGGATTTGATTCGGGGAGCATCCTTGTTTTGGTGCACTAGGACACATACGTTCAATTTCTCTCGTGATGAGCTATGCCTAACGTTTGAGGAGTTTTGCGCAATAACGGGTAATTCCACCAGTGGAGGAGTTATGGTTCCATCGACGCGTAGGACCCCTGTTGCCTTGTTTTCCGAGTTGTTCGGATTTTCAGTGGAGTACGCTCAGAGACTGCTCCACCGCACCCATTTCGATCTGACAGTCCTTCCAAGCATTTTTTTGGATCCTTGCCGTAGCAACCCTGCGTATTCTACCCGCCGAGATGACGCTCTCATCTTATGCTTTCTTGCGGAGCTGTTCTTTGTATCTTATGATGGTTTTGTTGATTGCCGTGTGGTGGACATCGTTCACTCTTGTCGGCAAGGTGAACATTCTGATAAATGGGAAGCGGGTAACGTGATGACTGTGGTGTTGGCCGAAACCATTCATGGATTGGATGGTTACTATCCGAGGGGGGAATTGTTCTTATCCGGGAGTCCACTCCTTCTCCAAATTTGGCTCCAGGAACACTTTCACATAGTTCGACCGGTGACCGACCCTCGGTATACTGTTGCGAGGTTTATTTGCAGGGGCTTGTACGATCATGGTCATAATACCACAGGAGACTGGGCGGAGCATTTTTTGGCGATAGATAGTGACGACATACTGTGGGTCCCTCCCCACTGGGTTTTGGGGAGATACATAGTGTCCAGTGCAGGCTGTTCTCAAGTGTGGATTACCGGGTTACGCTACACCACCTTTTATTGGGGTCAGAGGCTGTCCCGTCAGTTTGGATGTATCCAGGAGGTTCCAAATATGGACATGGCTATGAAGATCACTGAACCGACCAACCGTACCCTTTGCGAGCAAATTAGCCAAGCTTGGTATCAGAACAGAGCTGTTATCGAAAGGGTGGTGCTGACTAGGCATAGAGGCGATTCACACCGGCTATCTACTCAGTACCTGGAATGGATATATCCCGAGACAGAAGCCGAGGCCCATGCAATTTACAGCTTACTGGTAAATCTTCTTGGGAGAGAACCGACTGATAAGTTTATATCTCGTCTGAGAGGACCTGTTGATTGGCAGCCGCCTAGGGACGGGCAACGACGTCACCGTGGAGGAATATGGAATCTACTTGAGGAAGCTTCTAGCTCAAGGGATCCTATGACTGCCCCAAGGGATGATGAGGGTAGACGTCCATCTGGATCTCGTCGAAGCGTGTTTGACCGTTTCGGTCACTAAATGAAATTTCGAGTGTTCACAAATAATCCTTGGTTGCCATGCCAAGATGTGTTTGTTATTTTTATATTTTATGTGTTTTGAGTGTTTTAGTGTTAGCCAAGCATGCGATGTAACCTTTGATCTTTGAGAAGGGAATAAAAGTTTTTTATTTGAATAGACCGAACCCGTAGGCTGCCTACGTTCCTCTTTTACAATAGGACTAAGAGGCTCAGGTCTCCGTAGTTCGACTCAATCACATTTTGATTTTTGTGCGCGCCTCTGTTTTTTGCCTAGGACTGCCCTTTCGGGTTTTCAATCCTAGCGAGCTCCTTTTTTGCGCTCTTTTTTTTTTTTTTTTTTTTTTTGGACTCGACAAGAAATAGAAACACAGTGCGCCTCTATGCATAATACTTCTTCAGCTTCTCCAGGTTGAAGGGCTGGACGAGGTCAATTCCATCTGCCGTTGATAGAAAAACTGCCCCACCTGACAAAATCTTTTTTACTATGTATGGGCCTAACCACGGTGACTTCCACTTGCCTCGGTTGTCTATATAGCTCGGTGGTTTCTCACGCAACACCAAATCTCCTACCTTGATATCTCGGTCTTTGACCCTCTTATTGAATGCACGGGCCATCCTTCTCTGATAGGAGCGGTTGTGTTCCATGGCCAGAAGACGTTTTTCATCTAGAAGAGCCAATTCGTCATATCGGTGCTTAAGCCAGTCAACCTCAGCTATCTGACTCTCAAGTAATACTCGCATAGAAGGGATTTCAAGTTCTATAGGGAGAATTGCTTCCATACCATATGCCAGGGAGTATGGGGTAGCCCCAGTGGGAGTTCGGACAGAGGTACGGTATCCCCATAAAGCCAAAGACAATTTTTCCGGCCAATCTCTCCCGGTTACTGCCGTTTTTCGAATGATGTTTTCCAATGTTTTATTTGCTGCTTCGACTGCGCCATTGGCCTGTGGCCGATATGGCGATGACTTATGCATTTGCACCTTGAATTGATCCAGTAACTGTATAACCTCTTTTTCAAAGTGTGACCCATTATCTGAGACCATTTCGAACGGGATCCCGTATCGATAGATGATGTTGGTCTTGATGAACTCTGCAACTTTCCTTGCATTCAATACTTTATATGACTGCGCTTCAATCCATTTAGTGAAGTAGTCCACAGCCACCAAAACGTATTCATGCCCATTAGATCCTTTTGGCTTGATCTGCCCAATCACATCTATTCCCCAAGTAGAAAATGGCCACGGAGCCGTTGAATGATATAGGAGATGAGGCGGGATATGTTGCAAGTTTGCGTATCGCTGACATTGATCACAGGTTCTGACTTTCTGCACACAGTCCCTGTCAATAGTAGTCCAGTAGTATCCCTGCCTTATAACCTTCTTTGCGAGCATGTGCCCACTCATGTGGGGTCCGCACATCCCTGCATGCAATTCTTCCATGACCCGCTCTGCCTCTGCCTCATTGACGCATAGCAGATTGTGCCCACTGTAATGGCGCTTGAACAACTGATCCCCTGAAATCATGAACTGGGATGCCCACCTTCTTAAAGACATTCTTCCCCTCTTATCAGTCCCGGGAGGGTATTTGTCGTGCTTAAGGACATTCCAGATATCTGAGTACCAAGGCTTGTCAACATCTTCATCATCCGATTCAATGATTAAGCAATAAGCTGGGATTGATTTCTTGCTAATCGCGAGGGGTTTTATTGCCACATCTTTCGGGAATTCCATAATTGAAGCAAGAGTAGCAAGGGCATCTGCGAATCTATTTCTGTCTCGAGGGAGGTAATGAAAGGAAATATCCGTGAAACGGCCTGTAAGCGCAACGAGACGGATGTGATATTGCCGTAATCTCTGATCTTGAATTTTCCATCTCCCTTCGATTTGATTGATAATCAAGGAAGAATCTCCAAATACTTCAATCTCTTTGACTCCTCGAGCCAATGCTTCTTCTAAGCCAGCAATGCAGGCTTCATATTCTGCTGTGTTGTTTGAGCATTCAAAATCTAGTCGAATAGCTATGGGCGTATGTGCATCTTTTGGATCAACAAGTATTATCCCAACTCCGAACCCTCTTTTATTTGCAGCTCCGTCAAAGAAAAGTTGCCATTTATTTTCATCACCTCCAATCACGTTAATACCCTCATCCGGAAATTGGGGTTCTGGTTCAGGACCAAATTCTAAAGCCATCTCGGCAAGCTGATCTGCAACAACACGAGCCTTTATTGACTTAGGCGTTACGTAAGTCATGTCGAATTCACTTAACAAGAAGGCCCACTTGGCTAGTCTGTTGGACATAGTAGGTTTTTCAAGAACGTATTTAACTGGATCCATACGAGAGATAACCAGAACAGGGAGAGTCTGAAGGTATATTTTGAGGCGTTGCGTCACCCAAACTAAACCAGTACACGCCTTCTCTAAGGCTGAATAATTTAACTCACTCCCTTGCAGCTTTCTACTGACAAAATAAATAGCATTTTCTACTTTTGAATCTTCTTTCTCTTGAGCCAACATTGCTCCCACCGAAGTGTCTGTGACTGTCAAATATAAGCGGAGCGGCTTTCGCTTATGCGGAGGAGCTAGTACCGGGGGATTAGCTAAGTAGTCATTAACTTTTTCGAAGGCTAACTGGCACTCTTCATCCCATCTGTGATCGGATCCCTTTTTAAGGAGTTTGAAGAGAGGCTCGCATATCGAAGTCAACTGCCTTATGAACCTGCTGATGTACTGGATTCGGCCTAAAAAACCCTTCACTTCCTTCTGAGTTTTTGGTTGCGGCATATTGATGATAGCCTTAACCTTTTCTGGATCAATCTCAATCCCCCTTTCAGTGACCATGAAACCCAAGAATTTTCCTCCGGTTGTACTGAACGTGCACTTTGCGGGGTTAAGCTTCATTTGATGTTTACGCAGTCTCTCGAAAAACTTCCTTAGATCAACCAAATGTTGGTTATCAGTTTCCACCGAATGCACGATCATATCGTCTACGTAGACCTCGATTTCCTTATGGATCATGTCATGGAATAAAGTTGTAGCTCCACGCTGGTAAGTAGCCCCGGCGTTTCTAAGACCGAAGGGCATCACAGTATAACAAAATGTTCCCCATTGAGTAATGAAAGATGTCTTCTCTTGATCTTCGACTGCCAACTTTATTTGATTATACCCGGCCATGCCATCAACAAACGAGCGAACCTTATGTAATGCCACTGAGTCAACTATTAAGTCAATGCTTGGGAGTGGAAAGTCATCTTTTGAAGAAGCCTTGTTCAAGTCACGGAAATCAACACATACTCTGACCTTGCCATTTGCCTTTTGAACTGGAACAACATTGGATAACCATTGCGGATACTCAACCACTCGAATAAAACCCACACTGAGCAGCCTCATAATCTCATCTTTGACTCGCAGGGCCCACTCGGGACGGATCCGTCGTAACTTTTGCTTAACTGGCGTGACGCCTGGGTAAATAGGAATTCTGTGCTCCACAATAGCTGAATCCAAACCAGGCATGTCTTCGTAAGACCAAGCAAATACATCTACAAACTCCTTGAGTAAATAAACCAACTGTTCTCTCTCAGCCCCTTGCATGAAACCACCGATCTTGACCTCTTTGACCTCTTCGTCCAGCCCCAGATTGATTATTGACAGGCTTTCTCCGGAAGCTTCTAGTTTCCTCTCACTGCGCTGCTTAGCCAACCTGTTTAGTTCAATTAAGTATTCTTTTTCATCTTGGCTTATATTTTTTAATGATTCGTTATTAACTTGTTGTTCGATTATGTTTTCATTTGTTTTAGTTAATTCATCATTAAAAATATTGGCAACCAAGGAGTACTCGGAAACAAGGGAAATTTCATTTACGACCGTAGGAAGTACAAACTCGGCGACCTTGTCGAGGTCCTCGGTAGTGAGGTCCTTTTCCAGAGTCCCGGAAACAGAAGCATCAAGTACAAAAGGTTCAAAAGATGGCACGGTAGGATAAGCATAACCGAAGCGCTCCACGAGTATCTCTGTAGTAGCAAGCGGGCCTGAAGTCTGATACCAATTAGTAAGTGGTCCTTTTGCGGGCTTGAGATGCCTTGCAGGGTCATAAGATTCATCTTTCTCATCCCCAATCATTCCCAAGAAACTGTCTTCAAGAGTGAATTCTTCAAAAAGCGCAAACATGTTATCTTGGTCATCGAGGTCCTGTGCTACTTCGTGGCCGGGAAACTTGTAGCTGCCAATGGTGTCATCAACGTACTCATGTCGAGATTTCACGTCGTCAAAGATTTCCCATCCAGCATGGGCGTTCCCCTTAGTATCAACCCAAGGCTCAGGAAAGAGGATATAAGCGATCTCTTCACCTTCACGAACAAAATAACCATTTAGTGTCTTCTCGTACGGACGCATGGGTGGGAGCTCATAGGTCCCTCCTTGTTTTATAACAGCCCTTCTCTTCCTTTTCTCGCGCATGACTTCGGCCACCTCACATGCTGTTGGTTTGTAGCCTAAACCGAATGGCGGAATGAAAACAGGAGTTTCTCTGCTAATTATCTCAGTACAACCTTGTTGATTTTTACCAAGCCCCAGAATGGGCAAGAAATCCATTTTCTTCACCATGTTGAGCGCCATAACATCCCCGAACTCGGTCCTTCTCTTTCCAATAATTTATGTTTCCTTGACATTTTCAATAGAGCCAACTACAGCCTGTGGAATTACTTCAAAACCACTGAGAAACGTCCCTGTGTCTTTATGCTCAATTCCCAAATCGGATGCTCACTCACCTTTGCGTCATCTTGTGCATGGACCACAACAACGTGATTATCATGTATAAACTTCACACACTGATGATAAGACGAGGCTACCCCCTTCACTCCGTGGATCCACGGGCGTCCCAAATGCAAACTGAACGAAGATTTGATGTCGATGACTTGAAACTCGATTGGCATTTCTAAAGGGCCGATAGTGAGAGTCAGAGTAACAACGCCTTGAACACAACGACTGGTACTGTCATATGCACGGACGACTTGCGACGATGGAGCCAAATCGGAGATCTTAATTCCCAAATCAGCCAAAACATGAATAGGGCATACATTCACAGAAGATCCGTTATCAACTAGGACACGTGCCATGTGTTCTCCTCCTACTCCAACTGTAAGATAAAGAGCCTCGATGTGATTGGGGCCTATCTTAGGAGCATCCAAGTCGGTAAAAGTTATGATATTCCCGAAGTGTATATTACCAATCATATGAACCAAATCTTGAGGAGATGTCTCGATCGGAATGGCAGCTTGGCGAAGAGAATTAGTCAAAGTATCTCGGTGCACCTTAGAAGATGATAGCAATCCCCAAATAGAAATGCTGGCCTGGGTTTTCTTTAGCTGTGCTAAGACAGGGTTCTCAGCTTCTTTCTCTTTTTCTACCGCAGCTCCTTCCTTGTCCTTTCCTGGATTGTCCGTGTCAGGAGCCAGGGGTTGGTAGGCCCTTCCTGAACGGGTCAAGTGATGAACATTACCTCCTACCCATTGGGCTTTCTCTGGGGTACCTTTCTGAGCTTCAGCGACCTTTCCGCTTGATAAGATTGCATCCCAAGATATCATACTACATTCAAAGTCAGTGACAGACAAAGGGACCACAGTATACTTCAACGGATTCTTTGGTACGATGAAGCCAGTCGGTGAGTAGCCTTCGTCTATCTCAATCATGTGGGCATTGGGCAATGGATTGTTCGTGACATTAGGTTGAGGAGGCTTTCCGATAATACCATCATCAATCATATCCTGGAGGGCGTGTTTTAAAATCCAACAATTATCAGTCACATGACCGGGCGATGCATGATAAGCACAATGTTTGCTGGCGTCCCAACTTTTAGGTAAAGGATTGGGAGGCTTGTATCCTTCCATTGGCTTGATTAGTCCTTGAGCAACCAAACCTTGGAAAACAACTGAGAGTGGGGTGCTGAACTGATCGAAGTGTCTATCAACCCTCTTTCTGGGCATACTATTCCGGGATTGGTTATTAACTGCATGAACTGTTCCATCGGGGTTATAAAATGGAGGAGGGACTCGACTGTAAGCCCCTTGACTAGGACTGGGCAAATTGTTCCAAAATGGTATAGGAGCAGCAACCATATTGTTCACAGTGGCAGGAGTCGGCTTTGCCGGTGCTCGGTACCTGTAAGACTGCTGGGGAGGATCGATTTTAATTACCCCAGTACGGATATCTTCGTCAATTCGGGCCCCAACATCTAAGATTGAAGCAAAATCAGGAAACGGAAGATACTTCATTTTTTCAGCATAAAACGGCTGAAGATTCTTGAGGAAGGTACGGGTTTGTTCAGTACTGTCGGGCCTGTCTAAGGTTTGGGCAACCTTCTTCCTCCACCTACTAGCAAACTCGGAGAATGATTCTTTCTCCCTTTGTGCACATGAGTCGAGATCACGGCGGCTTTTTTCCCACCCAGAATTATCCTTATACCTCTTCTGAAATTCGTCCACGAGTATGGACCAATCCTCCACCAAGCTGGTGTCCACAGTCATAAACCATTGCTTTGCTGGCCCAACCAATGTTAAGTGAAAGTTTGAAGCCATTGCTGATGTATTAGCCCCACGCGATTGCATTGCATGGGCATAAGACTTCAAGTGAGCCATAGGACAACCTGTACCATCGAACTTTTCCACATCGGGCATTTTGAAATTGTACGGGAGGGTTGCAGATGGAGCTAACTTGAGTGAGTCAGCAAAAAATTCTCCCCTATTCATAACCTTTTTCAACATTTCCTTTATCTCTTTGATTTCAAGGTCCTGCTTCGTAAGCGGAACCTGCAGAGTGCTATTAGTAATAGCGTCAACATGGGGCGTGAAATTGAGTACTTGATCCTGAGAAGCTCCTTGGTCAGGCATGGCTCCGGCAGGGAAGACCCCATTGGGGTAGAGAGTCTGCATGTACTGAAGGTAACCATTGTAATTAGGAGGATATTTAGAAGGGTTAAAGGAGACATTTGGGATGACACGATGGGCAGTAGTAGTGAGGGGATCGTTTTGAGAAGTGTGGCCTTGATTGCTAGTGCTCCCACCGGTGTTGCCTTGGTTAGGAGTTGGGCCAACATTAGGGTTTGGGCCAGTGCCGCCGGTGCCTTGGTTTGGATTTAGATTGGTAAGATTGACATTCGGGTTTGGGTTAGTGTTGTTAACACTTGCATCCAGATTGGGAACATTCCCACCTTGCCCCTGATTGTTGGTCGTTTCGCCCCCCCTTTGATTTACTATTGTTACCAAAGTTGCCAGTAACTCATCCTGCTGGTTCCTTATCTGTCCCATCAGACCCTCGGAATGAGCTCTCAGATTCTGATCCAACCACCCCTGAAGCCCGGCTGGTGGTACAAACCCCTGGTCATCCCCTTCTTCGGCCATTCTGACTGCTGGTGCTTGTTCTGTCGTCTCAAACCGAACTAGCCTTCCTGTGGCTCCCCTTCTCCAAACTGCTGCCAGACCGCAAACCTAAAACGGGACGGGGTATGGATTAGGAGATTTTTTCTTGTTTTTTTTTTTTTTTTTTTTGAAATCACAATTTCGACTCACCACATAAGAAAAAAGACACCCTAAAAGCCGGATAAGCAACATGCTTGATTTTGACACCCTGTCTTGATTTAATTCCTGGAATAGTGGATACCGTCTCCAAAGTATAGGACCAACGTTTTTCACCTGTACTAACGGCCGTCCGAAGCCCCTAGCGAAGGGCCTATACTCATTCGGGGATCCACCATTCGGGTTACGGTCTATGTGAAGGTCTTGGTAATTTCGGGTCAACCCAATCATTCCAAAATATCCACACTTTAGGTTATTAATAACCTTTTTAGGAATGCGTAAGGTTGAAGAGAAATTATTAGACAAAAACCGACTCAAAGTCAAGGACATGTCATTTTGAAAATTCGGACATCGAGGCTTTTTATGGATGGCTTGCATGTGGCTTACACCCGCAGCGACGACTAGTAGCCGCGCTTTGGGGCGGGAATGTCAACCGGGAGCCCTATCGGAGGATCGGTGACCCCCCTTCACTCACCTGGCTGCACCCCCTAAGGTTTTACGGTTGCTAAGTCGAAAGTTTGAAAACGTGCATCGTGTGTGAGGTCTCTAATTTTGAAAAATGAATTTTGAAAGAAAGAAAAGCACATATTTTTTATTTTATTTTTTAATTTTTGTTTTTGTTTTCTTTTTATTTACACAAATATAAGGAAAAACCTGCAAAACAAAGTTAGGACATATATGCACACACATATATATACAAGGCAAAGTCAAATAATGGCGAAAAACACACATTTAAGTCTAGCCCACTTTTGAAAAAATACTGTCCCCAGCAGAGTCGCCACTGTGAGAGCCCGCGCTCGAAGCTCGCAAGTCGTTCACGTAAGAACGACGAGTTTACCTCGTGCGAATGCGGTTTGAATCCGCTCGGCTTCTCAAAATGGTTTCCCTACTCGAGTTTTGAAAAGAAGAGTCGCCACCTCATTTTATTTTGGAAAATAGAGATAAAACCTTTTGTCTTGAAAAAGAAGTGGGTTCGGGGGCTATGTTACGAGAGGAGAAGGTGTTAGGCACTCCGCTCGCCCTTTCGGTCTCTAACATGCTTCCGCCTACGCTTGATTTTATTTGCCTTTTTTTTAAAAGTGTTTTATGTCCTAACTTTTAGAAAAAATATGTGTTATGTACAAAAGGAGTCGCCTAATCTAGGCACGTTCATTTTAAGTCGCAACCGGGGAATCGGTTTGGGTGGATTTCCCGATTGGTTTTCAAAAATGGTTTGATTATGTCAAGAAAGAAAACATACACGGGGAGGGGATTATGTACAGTAGGGAATATACACAGATATAAAAAAGAGTGGGAAACAAATCCCATAATCGAATGAATGTCCTCGCGATGGGGAGTCTTGTTGGTAGTGGTGCCCTAGGCACGTTTAATAAACGTTGTAATTGTTATCATTTATTTCATATCAATAAAGAGATGTTTTGATTATTATTGTTGTTCATGTTTACTTATAATAATCTCCGTCCCTAGTACTTGTTAAGCACTAGTATAAAGGCTAAATGGTCATGGGATGATCATGTTAGATTTATGGGTACTTGTTTGGAACAAGGTACTGGACATGACCCGCTCTATGAGATTTATGTCATGGTCTATGTCGTACATATATCTCATATTAGTTATGTCATTTGAATCCTTAGACATGAAGTTATTATAGTCTTTCACTTGATGAACATTGTGTTTGACATATTCAAACGCTACCTTAACACGGTAGTTATAAAGGGTATGATTGGCATAATCGGATTCCCGTTGGGAAGAATAATAAGCTAAATGGATTTGTCCCTCTTCGGAGAGATATCAAGCTTGGGCCTCTCGTAGGAATGATGTTGATGAAATGTTCGGCCGGACTCAAATGAATTGATTGGATCAATGTCATTTGGATTATCAACATATTCGGAATCGAGAAAGTATTGAACAAAACAAGTTGACTCTTTGACCATGACTTATGTTCAATGATATCGTGGACAAAAGGATTATGACATATTCTAAAGGAATGCGAACTTGTATCTAGTTATACTATTTGGGTAGGTATGACGGTTTGCTAGAACCTAATCATATCTTATGGGATCATGTTTGAGCTCATTGCCAACTTAGTATAATCCTAGAGGGTCACACACAATAGAACGAATCTTTAAAAGGACTAAATTGGAATTTTGGAAATTCTGGACATTCTGAAGAGTGGGCGACCGCACAGTATTGACTGGTCGGCCGCACACTTAGGACAGTTTTGTACCAGTTTTGCTTCAGATAGTTGTGCGACCGCACAGATGATTTTGGGCGGCCGCACAGTGCTGTCGGGTGGCAGATTCCTAATTTGATTAGGAAACGAATTTTGGACGGATTTTGAGACAAGTTTCCTATTTGGAATAGGTTATGCTTGTGTATAAAAGACCAAATTCGGCCAGCACTCTATGCTAATGATTTTGTGAGTCTCAAAGAGTTTGAGAGAGGGTTTATTTTGTTCCAAGACATTCTTGGTTGAGGAACAAAATAATACACAAAATAAATTCCATATAGTTCTTTTGATTGTGAAAAAGTGTTTCACAATTTGGTCTAGCAACCAAGATCAAAGAAGCTCCTTTGATATTCGTTCGAAGTGTGGATACCGCTAGAGGGTGAAAATCATCATCTTCAAAGTTCGTGTTCAAGCTTTGTGATCGTGATCAAGTCTTCAAACCTCCACCAAAGACCAAGAGAATTTGATAGCCATCAAGGGTTAGTTTATTCCTTTATTCCTATGTTGTATTTGATTTAATCATATGAACGGATCCATGGCTTTGGGTTTCAAAATTTTAAATGCTAAATTCTGCTGCGCATGTTTGATCGAAACCCAACAGTGGTATCAGAGCCCCGTTCATGTTGATTAATTCAATACTTGGATCATGTTATGTGTATATAAATTGTTTATGTGCCTTGCATGATTTGAATATTGGAATATATATGTGTTATGTGATTTTATGTGGTTTATTGTTTTGCAACTTTAATCGCACGATTCAATCGCAATAAATAAATTATGGTGGATTCAGAATTGTTGATTATTAATTTTTGATTGGATCAAAGTTTTAATAATCGGGGAAAAACGATTTTGAGACAAAATTTTCGAACTTCAAAATTCTGTACATTCTGATCAGTTTGTGCGACCGCACAAAATCACTTGGGCGGCCGCACATGTTTGGGCGACCGCACAGTGAGTTTTGGGCGGCCGCACATGAGGATCGGATTGTCTGATTTTTGGTTGAAATCAGAATTTAGAATTTTCGAGAGATCCAACAAAACCAGTAACAGAACCAGTCCAGACTTGCTGATCTGGAATGGGTTTTGGGTACTTGGTTTATGTGAGGATCTTGGGGTTTGATTTTCCTATTTGTTTTAGTCTTGTGATTCTAAGATTGGTTCAAGGTTTGGATGGCTAATCTGCGTTCATCGAGATTGTGTTTCCCAAACTTGATCGCAATCAAAGTTTCAAAGATAAAACGAAGTTAGAATTATGAAGAGTTCATAATTGCTAAAATTGAGAAAAAAAGTTCTTGATTCAATGATTGGAGATCCATGTGGAATTGTGAATGCAATTGGCCTACGTTCATCGAGACCATCTATTGCTTAGTTTCGGCCACATGGACTACTTTCTTGGTTTCTTGAATTAGTGCGGGATTGTGGTTGCCTAATGGCTTAGTTCGACCGCACTTCTTGTTGTCTTGATTTGGAGATAATGACCAAAGTTGAAATGGTCTCATCCTCATAATTATAGAGAAACTAATGACACATAAATACCATGCTTAAATTAATGGAGATTAATTTAATGGCTAAACTTGATGTGTAACATGTTTATATTATGTGCTCATAAATGTGTTATATGCTATATGTGATGAACCTTCAAAGAAAGTTTTAAGTCCTTTTGCCATGCCATGATTAAAACACTTGTTTATACATGAGTAATTTTATGTGGGCTCGCCAAAGCGAGGTGCATTGATTTTATTCATGTTTGAGCAAGATGAGTGAATAAGAGTTTCCTATGCGTTTAAAATGGTTGGACTTAATTAAGCGTCAAAACAGTTTTGGGCTTAAGGCAAAGATGAGATTTAACATGCTTTTTGAAATTGGATTTCTTAAAGAATCTCATGAAAATAACTGAGAGTCATATGAGATATGATTGACAAGAGTTGTCTACCTAATTGATTTAATTCTGAGCGGTGCGCCAAAGCGTACTCAAAATTAGATTAAAGCGGGATCTCAACCCATTTAAATTATACTATACATTGGATGTATAAAGAAGGTTGTATAATTTGGTGGGAGTATTTTGTTTTAAAATACATTATTTATCTCTTTAATGAAAACCGGTACTTATTAAATTTTGGAAATCTTGCATATTTGTAGATAATGACTAATAACACTCAATCAATGTCGTTGCGATCGATCCTTGAGAAGGATAAGCTCGAAGAGAATGGTACTAACTTTATAGATTGGATCCGTAGCATAAGAATCGTTCTTAGGCAAGAAGATAAGTTGTACATTCTCGATGGGCCTCTCCCCGCTGAACCACCGCCTACTGCCCCTAGGGTAGAAAGAGACAATTACAAGAAACATCGTAATGATTCTAGAGATGTAAGTTGTCTCATGCTTTCTGCTATGTGTTCAAAACTCCAACAAAGTTTGGAACATTTGGAAGCCTATGAGATAGGCGTGGAGTTGAGAACCATGTTTCAAGAGCAAGCTAGGCAAGAGAGGTACAAGACCATTGTTGCATTCACTACTAGTAAAATGAATGAAGGGCAACAAGTGAGTCCTCACTTTCTTAAAATGAAAGGTTATGTAGAGCACCTTGAGAAACTTGGCTATCCAATCCCATTGGAGCTAGCCACGGATCTCATTCTTAATTCATTGCCTAAAAGTTATAATCAGTTTGTAATGAATTATAACATGCATGGAATGGATAAGAATCTCTCTGAGTTGCATGGGATGCTCAAAACTGCAGAGATGAAAATTGTGGAGAAAGGTTCTCCCGTGCTCTTGGTTCATGATGGGAAGAAGGCTGGTGCCAAAGGAAAGGGTAAGGCAAAAGTTGTCAAACCCAAAATAAGCAAGGCAAAGGTTGCCAAGGCTTCTGAGGCAAAACCTGATTCACAAAAGGATGCAATCTGTTTCCATTGTCAAGAAATTGGTCATTGGAAACGTAATTGCAAGGCTTTCTTGGAAGAGCAAAAGAAGAAGAAGAGCAGCAAGGCTGCGTCGACTTCAGGTATCTATATGATAGATATTCTCCTTTCTACCACTGATTCTTGGGTATTGGATACCGGATGTGGTTCTCACATTTGTCTAAATGTGCAGGGACTAAAGAATAGGAGACTGCTTAAAGAAGGTGAAGTAGATCTACGCGTGGGGAATGGAGCAAGAGTTGCTGCATTAGCCGTAGGGACTTATGAAGTCACTTTACCTTCCGGATTAATTCTTGTTTTGAACAATTGTTATTATGTTCCGGATTTAAGCAGAAATATTATTTCAATTTCTTGTTTGGATAATGAAGGATTTAAGTTTCTTATTGAGACTAAGAAATTTTCTATTTATTTAAATGATGTGCTTTATGGTATTGCTAATTCATTTAATGGCCTTTATATCTTGGATGTCAAGAATGAAAATAATGTCTATCATGTAAATAAGAAATCTAAACCTAATGATGTAAATCATACTTATTTGTGGCATTGCCGTCTTGGTCATATTAATGAGAAGCGTATCTCAAAACTCCATGGGGACGGACTTTTAGGTTCATGTGACCTCGAGTCATATGACACTTGTGAGTCGTGTCTTCTTGGAAAAATGACTAAGACACCTTTTACCAAGCTAGGTGAAAGGGCAAGCGACTTATTGGGGTTGATACATTCCGATGTATGCGGACCATTAAGTAGCAATGCTAGGGGAGGATTTCAATACTTCATAACCTGCACTGATGATTATAATAGATTTGGGTATGTTTACCTAATGAAACATAAAAGTGAAGCATTTGAGATATTTAGAATATTTCAAAATGAAGTAGAAAAACAACTTGGCAAAAGTATAAAGGCACTTCGATCAGATCGAGGTGGTGAATACTTGAGCCAAGAATTTGATGATCATCTAAAGAATTGTGGAATAGTTTCACAATTGACTCCGCCCGAAACACCACAATGGAATGGTGTGTCTGAGAGGAGAAATCGGACTTTGTTAGACATGGTTCGATCAATGATGAGTCAAGTTGATCTTCCAATATCCTTTTGGGGTTACGCCCTAGAAACCGCTGCTTTCACACTAAATCGTGTTCCAACTAAATCGGTTCAAAAGACTCCATATGAGATGTGGAGCGGAAAGAAGCCTTGTCTATCTTTCATGAAGATTTGGGGTTGTGAAGTTTTTGTCAAAAGACTTATCTCAGACAAACTTGCACACAAATCTGATAAATGTATTTTCGTGGGATATCCTAAGGAAACTAAAGGATATTACTTTTACAACCGTGAGGACAACAAAGTGTTTGTTGCCCGAACTGGTGTCTTTCTAGAGAAAGAGTTTCTCTCCAAAGAAATCAGTGGGAGTAAAATAAATCTTGAAGAAATTCAAGACCCAGAAAATATCATTGAACCAATAGTGGAACAAGAACAAGAACCACAAGGAGTTGTGGAACCTGTTCAAAGTACACAAGCAACTCGCAGATCTAGTAGGTTACGATCCGAGCCCGAGAGATATGGATTTCTCGTAACGGATAGTAATGAGGTAGAAATCATTGAGAATGATGAACCGTCAACCTACCAAGAGGCGATGTCTTCTCCTGATTCGGACAAGTGGCTTGGAGCCATGGAATCCGAATTGCAATCCATGCAAGACAATCAAGTTTGGAATTTGATTGATGCGCCCGAAGGTGTAAAAACCATAGGATGCAAATGGGTCTTCAAGAAGAAGACTGACATGGATGGGAAGGTGCATACTTACAAAGCTAGGCTTGTAGCGAAGGGTTATAGGCAAGTTCATGGTATTGACTATGATGAGACCTTTTCACCCGTAGCAATGATCAAGTCTATAAGAATTTTGCTTGCCATTGCCGCATATCATGACTATGAAATATGGCAGATGGACGTCAAAACCGCTTTCCTGAATGGAAAACTCCAAGAGGATGTGTATATGACACAACCAGAAGGTTTTGAACAAGATTCTAAGGTATGCAAATTGCAAAGATCCATCTATGGATTGAAGCAAGCTTCAAGGAGTTGGAATCTCCGTTTTGATGAATCGGTCAAAGAGTTTGGTTTCATCAAAAACGAAGATGAGCCTTGTGTATACAAGAAGATTAGTGGGAGCATAGTGCTATTCCTTATTTTATACGTGGATGACATATTGCTCATTGGAAACGACATTCCTACACTTCAGTCTGTGAAGACTTGGTTAGGAAAGTGCTTCGCGATGAAAGATATGGGTGAAGCCGCATATATTCTTGGCATTAAGATCTATAGAGATAGATCAAGGAGGCTACTTGGTTTAAGCCAAAGTACATACATTGACAAGGTCATTAGAAGATTCCGTATGGAAAATTCTAAGAGAGGCACCTTGCCCGTGTTACATGGAGTTTCTCTAAGCAAGACTCAATGTCCTAAGACAAAAGATGAGCATGAGAAAATGAATGATGTTCCATATACTTCGGAAATTGGGTCCATCATGTATGCCATGATTTGTACTAGGCCGGATGTGTCTTATGCTTTGAGCATGACAAGTAGATACCAATCCGACCCTGGCGAAAATCACTGGATAGCTGTAAAAGCGATTCTTAAGTACTTGAGAAGAACTAAAGACTCGTTTTTGGTCTATGGAGGAATGGAAGATGATCTCGTTGTAAATGCTTACACGGATGCAAGCTTCCAAACTGACAAAGATGATAGCCGATCGCAATCGGGTTTTGTGTTTATGTTAAATGGTGGAGCTGTAAGCTGGAAGAGTTCCAAGCAAAGTACAACCGCTGATTCTACAACAGAAGCTGAGTATATTGCTGCATCGGATGCTGCAAAGGAAGCTGTTTGGATTAAGAAGTTCATAACTGAACTTGAAGTGGTTCCTAGTATTGCTAATCCAATAGACCTTTATTGCGATAATAATGGTGCTATTGCTCAAGCAAAGGAACCAAGAGCACATCAGAAATCCAAACACATACTTAGGCGTTTTCATATCATTCGAGAGATCGTTGATAGGGGAGACGTAAATATATGCAGAGTACCTACTGATGACAATGTTACGGACCCGCTAACAAAGGGACTTCCACAAGCTAAACATGATGGTCATGTTAGGTCCATGGGTATTAGATACATGGGAGATTGGGCCTAGGGCAAGTGGGAGATTGTTGGTAGTGGTGCCCTAGGCACGTTTAATAAACGTTGTAATTGTTATCATTTATTTCATATCAATAAAGAGATGTTTTGATTATTATTGTTGTTCATGTTTACTTATAATAATCTCCGTCCCTAGTACTTGTTAAGCACTAGTATAAAGGCTAAATGGTCATGAGATGATCATGTTAGATTTATGGGTACTTGTTTGGAACAAGGTACTGGACATGACCCGCTCTATGAGATTTATATCATGGTCTATGTCGTACATATATCTCATATTAGTTATGTCATTTGAATCCTTAGACATGAAGTTATTATAGTCTTCCACTTGATGAACATTGTGTTTGACATATTCAAACGCTACCTTAACACGGTAGTTATAAAGGGTATGATTGGCATAATCGGATTCCCGTTGGGAAGAATAATAAGCTAAATGGATTTGTCCCTCTTCGGAGAGATATCAAGCTTGGGCCTCTCGTAGGAATGATGTTGATGAAATGTTCGGCCAGACTCAAATGAATTGATTGGATCAATGTCATTTGGATTATCAACATATTCGGAATCGAGAAAGTATTGAACAAAACAAGTTGACTCTTTGACCATGACTTATGTTCAATGATATCGTGGACAAAAGGATTATGACATATTCTAAAGGAATGCGAACTTGTATCTAGTTATACTATTTGGGTAGGTATGACGGTTTGCTAGAACCTAATCATATCTTATGGGATCATGTTTGAGCTCATTGCCAACTTAGTATAATCCTAGAGGGTCACACACAATAGAACGAATCTTTAAAAGGACTAAATTGGAATTTTGGAAATTCTGGACATTCTGAAGAGTGGGCGACCGCACAGTATTGACTGGGCGGCCGCACACTTAGGACAGTTTTGTACCAGTTTTGCTTCAGATAGTTGTGCGACCGTACAGATGATTTTGGGCGGCCGCACAGTGCTGTCGGGTGGCAGATTCCTAATTTGATTAGGAAACGAATTTTGGACGGATTTTGAGACAAGTTTCCTATTTGGAATAGGTTATGCTTGTGTATAAAAGACCAAATTCGGCCAGCACTCTATGCTAATGATTTTGTGAGTCTCAAAGAGTTTGAGAGAGGGTTTATTTTGTTCCAAGACATTCTTGGTTGAGGAACAAAATAATACACAAAATAAATTCCATATAGTTCTTTTGATTGTGAAAAAGTGTTTCACAATTTGGTCTAGCAACCAAGATCAAAGAAGCTCCTTTGATATTCGTTCGAAGTGTGGATACCGCTAGAGGGTGAAAATCATCATCTTCAAAGTTCGTGTTCAAGCTTTGTGATCGTGATCAAGTCTTCAAACCTCCACCAAAGACCAAGAGAATTTGATAGCCATCAAGGGTTAGTTTATTCCTTTATTCCTATGTTGTATTTAATTTAATCATATGAACGGATCCATGGCTTTGGGTTTCAAAATTTTAAATGCTAAATTCCGCTGCGCATGTTTGATCGAAACCCAACAAGTCTGTCGGTTTTGGCGTCATTCTCCGTTCCCGAGCCGACGTACCTGTCCTAAAATGATCCAAATCTAAAACTAAAAGTTGGAGATTACTCCCTGAATGTTAGAGATCATTTTGAAGGTTTTATGGATTTTTTGGATTAATTTTAGACCCCCAAACATTATCAAGAAAGTCGTTTGCAAAAATCTGCCCAAAAAAAATACACAGAAACCATGGCATATTGTTCATCCATTCTACCCATCTTAACTCATTAATCTGGGAAAACACCAAGAATGAAAGTTGAAGATCACATAGAAAAACAAGAAGTTACCAGAATTTGGTGCTCATAAGATGAGTTTAAGTTGTTCAAAAGGTCTCTGACATTTCGATGTCAGAGACTGGAAGTACAGAAACTGAAGTCTGAAGGCTGAAACAAGTGAGTGAAAAGAGCACTTCCATTGGTCCAAAAAATGTTTCAAAAATATTTTAAAGCTCCTGAGCACGTGGAGAATAAAGTTAATGTTTTGACCTTTGTCAAAAAACCACGTTTTCATTGAGTTTTAAGCACAAGAACACAGCATGTTACAGTAAGGAACAAACTGGACAGCATCTCTGTGATCCAAAATTATGCATGCAAACATTAGCTACCCATGAATTCTAGACATGAAACTTAACGTGCATGAACTTCAACATATGAGAAGAAACTTTGATGTTTTGACCCAATCCCAGAAACCACTTTAAGATGAAGTTTTAAGAGCATGAAAATCATGATTCTAAGCAGTGCATAGAAACTGGTTGCATGAGTTATAAAGAGGGATCTCAAAACACGACCAAAACTCCAACCCAAGCCATGAAACTCAAGGAATTTATCATTTAACATGTTTAGAACATTATTTAAGAGCCATTTTAAATCAAAAACCACGTCTAACATGCATGCATATGAAAATAGCCAAAGTGGTCAGATTTGTGGCTTTATGAAGAAAATGAGAGTTGGTGCATGAAAAACTCAAAGTTTAACCCAAGAATAAACACATGATGGTCACAAACTCATTTACACATGGTAAAATGCTGGTTTGAACATAAAGACCATCATTCACAAAGCCCAACTACAAGATTTTTACATGGAAAATATGGAGAATATGGGGGTCTAGCCAACTTGTGGCTAGACCCTTACACAAATGACTCAACCACTTACATCTTGGAGTTTATAAGGGTCACAACCAAGAGATTACCTAGTTTATGAAGGTGAGGTGTGCTTCCTTTGTCTCCCAAGGGAAGACTTTGGGTGATTTGAGTTTGAAAGGTTTTGAGAGCTTGAAGTTTGCTTGAGTTTTGAGTTGGAGATGAGTTTGATTGAAGTTTGAAGGTGTTTTGCTATTGTAGAAGTGGTGTTTGAGAGATGTTTTAGTGGTGGAGGAGTGGTGGCTGAGTGATGGTTTTGTGGTGGTGGAGTGGTGGCCGGGTGGTGTGGTGGTTTTGGTTGAGAGAAAGTTGGAGAGAATGTCCCTAGAGAGAATGTAATGTGTAGTCCCCCCCTTTCTCAGTTTCAAGCTTGGGGTATATGGAGGGTGTTTTGAGGGTTTTTTCTTGGAAAATAATGCCCTTGGAGTAGGGGTAGTAGGGGGATGGTGAAGTGATGCCCGAGATTTGTGGAGAGGTATGGGAAAAAGCTTGGGAGCATAAAAGTCTAAGCCCTTGAGAGAGAATGGGGAGAAGTCTTGTAGTATGGAATGGAGTGAGAGATGGAGTGAGGTTGAGTGAAAAAATGGAAAGTTGTTGTGTAAAGAGAGGGAGACATGTCCTGGGTCACCCAGTTTTCTTGCAAGGGGTCATGGAAAAAAGTCTCCAACAAAAATGATTGTGTTTGTTGAATTATTGGAGGTCAAGCTTGATTGATCAAGGCCATGTGAGTCATCCCATGAAATGCCCAGCAAATGGCCACGTTTTGTGGTCATGCCACTCATCATTTCCGGCTCCGTTTTCTTGTTCTGTGATGTCCCGAACTGCTCCGGTGTGCGTGTAACGGTGTCCCGTTCGTCTGTGCGTCCAACATGAAAGTTGCTCCTTATAATCTGCTGGTCGTAATAGTATATCTGAAATATGTTAATGAGCAAGGAATATCATAATAAAATTTTAAATGCATAAGATGACCGCTAAAAGGTTTTTTTAGGGGCGCGGGACCCGCTCCGTGGTCCGCGCGAGCTATTTTTTTAGAATGTGCCCGTTTACTCGGTTTTGAGTCCTGATCACAATTTCGGACTCGGTTTTCCCATCTGATGCACCGATAAGGCGTACGGTAGTCCCGAATGGCCAAATCTGGGGTTTTAGGTCAATTATCGCGTTTAGACCGAATCAAGGGTTGATTTTAGGGGTGCGAGATCGGGGTGTCTACAACATGTCGAGGTCAAGCGGTGATCGGATTCATGGTTGAATAACAGGTCAAGTTAAAAGGGTCAAGCTATGAAATAAATAGATCAGAGACGACGGCCATAGGAAAGGTAAAATCCCATTATATATATATATATATATATATATAAAAAAAGAGACCCCCACAACAAGGCCGGGGGCCTGACCTGTACAGAATCAAAAAAAAAAAAAAAAAACTACTAGATTATGCAAACTAAAGATTCAAGAAAGATCACAATCTTGATCTTGATCTTCATCATCTTCCTCCCACTCAACATCTCCATCATACCCATATTCATCAATAATAATGGGTTCTGGATCATCTTCATCATCATCCTCGTCCTCATCCTCTGACTCTTCTGCATCGGAATCATCGTCGGAAAACTCATCGGTTGGGTCAGGCTCTCCAAATTCACCATTACTATCGGAGGGTGACTCCTCCGCTGGAAAAGACGAACAGTACTTGGATGGAAACATGGAATCACTGCTGCTGCTGGGGTCAGAATTTGAATCATGCCTCTTTGAATCAGAACCTACTTCTTCTGGGAAAGCATCATCGTACTTTCTCTTTGAAACCATTTTGACTACTTTCTGGAGAATCTTGAGAGCAAAAGAAAAAGTTTGTGTGGAAGGCAAGAGAAACAAAGGGACGTTTGTTCTTATGTATCCCCAGAATACCAAGGGACAGTGTATTTATACCACTCATATTTGGGGCGCAATTAATGAATGTCCGCTCTCCAAGAGGAATAATGATTCCACCTGAATCAAATCCATAGTGACATCAGCAAATCCAATCAGCAAGGGATTTTTGGCGGCTATGGGTCAAATCAATATAAATGAAGTGCAGGTGAAGTACGAACTATAGTTCCTACTCGGCATGCCGAGATAGAAACTCGGGGGCCACTGAACGACATAAACCGACTTGGGTAAGCGGGACCCATATGCTCTGGGCCCATACACCTAAGAGGCCTATACCGAGAGGCCCATTCACCAGAGGCCCTGCTTATGGTCCGATATCGACCACGCCGAGCAGGCAGTCCTTACCTAGGCCTAATCCCTGGTCGGCCTCTATGATGAGCCGATTTAGATGACGGGCCGAGATGTATCATAAACCTCCCATTACCGCAGGGAGTCCACTTACGGAGTTTGATTACAACTCTAACAGTGAAGATCCTTATCTAAACAAGGATATCTCTTCTACAAGATAACTGGAATATCACTCATCCTTATCAGGAGTCTATCTCCAAGGAATACGAGTCCCACAACAATACGGGCTCCTTGGCTTCTCTGACAAGTTAGGACTCATCCACCCATGCCTATAAAAACAGGTCCTCACAACAGGAGACGGGTAATGAACTCTTTGGCTCATAACTAGTCAATTGATTTCTCTATTCACATACATCACCCGTATTCTTACTCTCACGCTGGAGGGCCTTCGCCGGTAAAGCCCCGGCGTAGTTTATGTTTGTTCATTGTGCGCAGATCCGAACGGGGAAGTTCTCATTGCTGGATTTATCCGAACCGCTAGACGAATGGCTGATCCGACACATTTTTGGCAGCATCAGTGTCCGAAGTCCCGGCCAGAAGCTGCCAGCTACGCGATTTTGTTTAGGGCCGGATTGTTAGGTATACCAGTTATATTTTGCTTATATCAGTACCAACCAAGTTTAAGTTGGTACATAAAAATATGTACCATTACCAACCAACTAAGTCGGTATACCAACTTAGTTGGTACGGTTGGTACTAGCTTATACCAAATGTGAAATATAATGCAAAAACAACTATAAAACAAAGATGAACGATGAGTCAAAAACAGAAAAATATTGATTACTTAATTCAACATTGACATAAAGCTAGTCAACAAGGCAAGAGTCTCATGTTGACACCAATTGATTATAACAAAGGAACATTTACTACCTCCATCCCAAAATGAAGGCAGAAACATCATACTTTACCTCTTAAGACAGTATTTCACTTCATTTCTTGGCCCAACAAAAGAAACTGTTACTACCTCCGTCCCAAAATCAAACAGTAAAAGAAATTAGTTTCACGAACTCCTCATTCATCAAGAATGAATAACAGCGATTTAAAAGAATTTCCCTTCTTACTCTCAGATTTTTGTTAATTAGAAAAGTGTCTGAGAGTGGAGAGCATTTGCGCAAAAAATATTACCCACTCCGTCCCAAAATGAATGTCCAAAGTAATTTCAAATTTGCTCTTTATCAATAGTACATTTGATTTTTCTTAGAAATTCATTTTGAGACAGAGGTAGTGCTTGAATTTAATTTCTTTAGGACGGAGGGAGTAGTAACCATTAGTTTGGGACGGAGGGAGTATTTAAGTTGCTGCTAGCCTGCAACTACACAATTGCCACCATAAAAATAAAAAAAACGACTTAATGAAATGGGGCCTCAGTTTCCATGATAAATGTTTTCTTAGTTCTATTACCTGTTTCAACACTTGAAAACGGAATACGGCTCAATGAAATCTGAATTACGTATTTGGGGTTTGATTTGATTATATTTTTTATATATATTTTCTATTAAATATATAATAAAAATTATTTTTGTAAAAATATACTCGATACATGGTATACCAACCAAACTCATATTTATGTACCGTGTGCCAACCAAGAATGCATAATCGTTACGGTAGTACCGTACCAAACTTTCGGTATACCAAACGCTTTGGTTCGGTAGGTACTCGGTTGGTTGGTTTAGTTTGGTACAAATGGTCAGCCCTAATTTTGTTTGCTCATGGAACTCCGTGGGTGTTCCTAGCGGTGACCGCCATCCTCGCCGACCCTAACCGCGGTTTCGGCTCAACCAACACTCCCCGTCAAAATTTTGTTCTCGATTATAGTATTTCATACTTCTTGATGGACCTCTGCCATTACTTAATCTTCTATCCGAGTGATACCATGTTCATCAGCCACCATTTGGCCACCCTCTTCGTCTTCATCACATGTCGATACGTCGTTGGCCCCTACGCCTACGCCGTCCTTAGCCGGCTTATTATTTCGGAAGTTACGAGCTTTTGCCGGAACACATGGACGCTTGCTAGTGCCAGGAGGAAGGATTTGGCGATTGCAGCAAAAGTGTATGTGTTTTTGTCTCCTCCGTTTTATATTCTTCATTTTCTTGTTCTTGGCTTGACTGGACTATTTTTTTTGTATGAAATGGGTGTTTTTTATTTGAGTGGGGCGGCTGATTTTGTGGGAAGATGATGCATTTACACTTGGTGTATATACACCACTAATATATGGTAAATTCTATATACAAGGCATATTACATACAAGGCACCAATAATGGCAAAACTACCCTTCGCGTGTCGTGTGCAAAAGGACGACTTGAAGGCTTTGTGTCGTGTACAAACACACGAGATATACCAATTGTATAAAATGTTCAGTCGTGTTCATTTATACGAGTTATACTATAATATGTCGTACAACCATACACGACATGAATATGAACAGGTCGTGTATAGTTTATAAGACATGTTGTGTCACACATGTCGTATTAAGTCATACGATATATTGCCCTATGCTCGTGTATATTCACACGACGATGATTTGCAACATGATGTTAATGATACGCATATGCTATGTTAGATTATTGAATTGTGTTGTTAATTGAGCAAAATTTATACACTTAGACATGACAAGTAACAAACGTCATATTGGATCATACAATATCATATAACTTGTCACATTTAAGTGATACCACTTTATTTATAATCACCTAACAAATGATTGTGGTGTTATGTTTATAATCAAGATTATATTTAAAGAGGTAATTAAACATGTTATAATGCATAAAACAATATCATATATAACATATCACATTCATTAGGTTAAAGTGATACCACTTTATTTATCAACTAACAAACGATGTTATGATGTGCATATACTATGTTAAATTAATGAATTATGGTGTTATATTTCTAATCAAAATAATATATAATGAGTTAATTAAACATGTTATATAACGAGTTAAGTTATTTCGATGATTTACCAAACGAGGTTAATGATAAGTTGTACATTAGAGGAATACCAACTACTCAAGATTATATATTTGAAATTATCATATTTGTTAAAAAAGATTATATGTTTCTTGTTATAATAAGTTGGAAAACAAACAATGATTACATATAAGATTGAACCAACATCATACAATATCATATAACATACCACATTTATTTATATTTTTTTTATGATAAGGTGTGTCGTGTGGTAATACACGACATGTATGAAGACATTTCGTATGAACAACACACGAAATTAAACGTTATATCTCGTGTATTGTTCATACGATATAATTACCAGAAAAAAAGACTATATCGTGTGACTTTACACGACATGTTTCATAGTATCTCGTGTATAAACACACGAGATACACCCTGAACACTTACATAAAACACGATAACACGCAGACCACTTAACCCTACAGAGAAACACCATTGCTGTACACCCATGCAGCATTGATATACTCCACAATACCCCATTCTCCAAGTCTTAACACCCATAAATTTATACCCATTATTTTCATTAATTCTCAAATCATCTAACACCATATTATGGATTCTCCACAACATTCTCCAAGTCTTTATGATCACATTGATCTTGATCTCGTGGAATATATTTTTGAAGAAGAAGGTTTGCCACCAAATTCTCCACATCAAAATCAAAATCCAAGCTGCAATGAAGTAAGTTTTTAAAGTTATATTTGGTGCTTTGATCAAAATCACAATAAAAATCCAATGTTCAAACGAAATTGTTTTTCAAGATTGGATTTTTATATTCTGATATTACTCTATTTCGTGTGCGACTATACGAGTTGTATGCTATGTGTCGTGTGTTGTTACACAAGATGTAATGTTTAACCACGTATACACTCATACGAGATAAGTGTGTTTATGTCGTGTATATATACACGAATTTTCCAGACTATCTCGTATAAACGTACACGAAATGTCATTCAGCCTGTTGTTTATTTTGCAATTTTCTAATTGATGGTAATACAATTTGTGGGGACCGGATGTCAGTGATCAATTCGATACATCCCTATTATTTTCAAATAGGGATGAGCTTGTTAAACACGTACGGGATATCGCGGCCCGTCAAAATATAACCATTTCTATAGGAGATTCGAGGAAGACAAGTGGCAAGATCCTAGGCTACGCGAAGATTGTATGCCATTTTGGTGGCAAGTACAGGTCCGGAAAAACTAAGGATGTGAGGTTGACTAGTACGAAGAAGATTGGGTGTAATTTTAAAATCCGGGCCAAAGAAAGGGGTGATGGGTTATGGGGTTACGTTGTGAAGAATGGTTCTCATAATCATGACTTTCCAACGTATCCCGAAGGTCATCCGTTGGGTAAATTGACAAGTTCTGAATATGAGGAGGTGTGTAGCGTAAGTCAGTCTTCGGTGCGTCCAAATAACATTCTAACAATGTTAAAGAGGAAGGATGAGAAGAACGTGAGTACTCCGAAACACGTCCACAATGCCCTCACAAAATGCAAGTCACAAGAACGACAAGGGAGATCCTCTCTTCAAAAATTCATAAAATTACTCGAGGATAAGCAATATATCGTCTTCATGAGGAAAGCTGATGAGAGTGACATGATCGGTGACATATTCTTCTCTCACCCACGAGCATCGAATATGCTTAACTGTTTTCCATATGTAGTACAAGGTGACTGCACTTACAACACCAACTGCTATGGAATGGCATTCCTTGAGATTATAGGATTTACTTCAACGGGGAAGAATTTCACAATTGCATATGCGTTCCTCCAAAATGAGAAGACTGAGAATTACACGTGGGCACTCAAGAATTTGCAAAGTCTTTTTCATACTCCCCACATGCCAACAGTTTTCTTAACTGATCGTGACTTGACTTTCATTAATGCTGTCCAAATGGTATTTCCCGAGACCGCACACCATTTGTGTCGAAGGCATATCGAAGTCAATGTTAGAAAGAGGGCGTTGGGTAGAACTAGTAGCCCGGAGTTCGCACTATCATTCATGAAGAGATTCAATTATGCAATATCAGCCGCTACTCGCGAAGAGTGGGACACCCGTTGGCAATTGTTTTGCGATCATTACAGCTCTTATCCTGATTTATTGACCTACCTCCGGGAGACATGGATTGGTCCATACTCTACGAGTATTTTGTCCATGCACACAGATCAGTTACTACACTTCGGAACCCACACCACGAACAGGGCTGAGAGTGAGCATAACAGGTTGAAGAAGGCCTTGGGGAGTGCTTCTTCTACTTTTTACACATTGTTCAAAAAGGCTCATGAGATTATGGAAATCCAAATAACAACAATCAAAGCTAGTATGGAGCAATCAAATAGCAGAATTCCAAATGATATGAAGACATGTGATCTGTATCACGACATATTGGGGCGAGTGTCAAAGGCAGCCTTGGACATCATCAAAGAAGAGCGGAGTCGTTGTGGGGGTAATGTCATGGATGCTTCAGATTGTGGAAGGTATTGGTCTCGGGAGACCACCGTTCCACAAACGCCGTTAGGAGCGCCATGCTAGGGCGGCGAATGGTAGCATCATGTAGGCAATGGAGGCCTGTACGCTCAACACGAGCCCACCAAGCTCTATCATCCTCCGGTAAAGAAGCAGGCGAGAACCTGTTGATTCCAAACAAAACATTAAAATTAATACTCCATTTGTTTCAGAAAAACAGTCCCATTTTATTTTATTTTAACAAAAAGTCAAAATGGGACTGTTTTTCTGGAACAGAGGAGGTTTAAACACTAACAACAAATAATAAAACTATTTAATAAACAAATCATATACTTACTTATCTAGAATCTGCTGCCTGGTTTGCCGCTTCATCACCGGCTCACAAGTGGCGTCTCCCAGATCTTACGGGCTCGGTGATGACCAAACCCGTACAACAACTCAACCACCTCCGGGCCACCACCGGGATTACTCTTAAGCTCCCACTGTTCATCCTTAGCCCCTTTCCCCTTTCTGGCCCGTGCCTCCCGCCTCTCAGGCCTCACAGATAAACTCTCCTCCACCTCCTCCTCCTCCTCCTCATCACCAGAATCCTGTGCCTCATGCACAGATGCGCCTCGGGAACGAGTACCAGAAGATGAATCCTCCTCCGACCCCGTACTAGAATCTGTACCCTCACTATCTGTCTCATCTTCCACAACCTGCTCAATCAAGACATTCTTGTCGTGCTTCTTTTTGGTACGTGCATCTCCTCTAACTGCAGCTGCCTCATCGGCCTTCCTCTTTCTATTAGAGGCAGTCGCAGGTTTACGTACCTACAAAAAATTAAATAAGAGACAATAAATAAGCAACATTTCTAGTTTTTCAAGAATCAGTATACATTTCGTGTGCTAATACACGAAATGTTGGTTAGCATTTCGTGTTTAAGCACACGAGATACCTGTCCACATTTCGTATATTAGAACACGAAATGTAAAATCAGTTTACATTTCGTGTTCTAATATACGAATTTGGAAAATATCTCGTGTACTTAAACACGAAATGCTCACCAACATTTCGTGTATTGGCACACGAAATGTAAACTGATTCATCAGTTTGAATTTCGTGTGCTAATACATGAAATGTGGACAAGCATCTCGTGTGTGTTCATACGAAACACACCCCGACATGTCCAGATTATACACCCACAAATTCGTAACCAATTCAAACAAAAAACCCCAATTTGTGTTACCAAATCACAATTAGAACCATTTTGGATAGGTGTACACAACATTTAAGCGTTATATAATTTAGGTTTAGAAATTATAGTTGGGTTTTCAAATTGAAATTTAGGTTTAGAAATTAGGATTACTTTTAGAGCGGCGGTAGAAGAGGCGGCTCCGGACTTTCCACCGGTGATAGGGAGCTTGTTTGGCTTCATTTGTGGTTGCGTATGGTGGTGGTGGTCGGATTGTTGAGGTGCCGGTGGATGGATGTCGCCGTGAGAGAGAGAGAGGGGGAGAAGACGAACTGTTGAAATGGGGAAAGATGGGAATTTTTTTTTTCTTCAGTATATATATGAGGGTATTTTGGTCATTTCTCCGTGCCTTGTAAAATCCATGCCTTGTATATTGTAGTACCCCTAATATATGTGTGACACATACACTATCTGGTTATAGATTTATCATCTTTCCTTGAAATAATTACAAAAAATGCCATTAACACACACTTGACATTATTTTATTTGTAGTGTATAAATACACTTGGTGTAAGTGTAGCCTTTTCCGATTTTGTGATACCCAAATGCGTTCTTGCTCTCCGTGTCGTGCGTGTTTTATTAATTTATGTGGGGTATGATTATGGGTTTAAAAGGGTAGAATTGGAAAACATATAGTATAGTGGATAATTATTTTGAATAAGCGTAATATTGCGGGTTTATTCAGTAATCGTGCGGGTGCGTAAACAGTAACAATGTCTTTTTAGCTCCTCGGCCATTAAACTTAGCCGTGATCTTGGCACGTCTTTTCTTCCAAGGATAAAACCATCCTCTTCAGTAAATGTGATCGTTGATCTTACCCAACACAAACTCATCTCGCCGGTGAGTTCAAAAGCTCATCTCGCCGGTCAAATTCAAAAGCTAAAGACGCGGTCAGATCTTAGCTGCTCCCCCTAAGCAAGCATGACCGGTACCATGCCAAATCCGACCCACAAACCCACCGGACTCCGACACCGACTCGAAACATGAGAGAGAGAGTGTTCAATCGTTTTGGACTTCGCCCTCACCTTCTAATGTCAACTGCGAATCTGTAATCAGCGACACCGATAGTAAGGTAAGTTAAATTCGACTATTGATCGATTTCCTTCCCGGATTCATCTTAGCTGCTCCCCCTATGCACGCTTTGACTGGAGCCAGCTAAATGGTTTCGATTCCCTGATTTTGGAAGGTCAGGGCCCTATGCCATCTGAGCCAAGGCCCATTGGCACTGTTTTTACATTATGAAAATTGATTAGGATACTGTAAACAGATTTCTTGTGTTCACTGTCGGATGTCCAAAAATTGGAATGTGGTGGGGGTGGGGGGAGAGAACAGAATATGAGATGTTGGTTTTCGTTATCATTTTAATATGATGATCCAAAATGATGTTGATGGTTGTTTCGCTTGTGCTCTTTCTGTTGCACTTTTGAATTTTTAGTTGCAGGTAATGATCTAAAAAATCTTGCAACACCTGTTATACTCTTGAGTTAAGCTACTTATTATTTGATCTGCTTCTTCTCTATTTCTGTCCTTTTGTTTTCCTTTTTCCTGATAACTTATCTTCTTCATGAGCTTGCTAAAGAACAGAACACACAAGTGTAGATTGTAGTAAATTGCTTGTTTGGTTTGCGTTCATGCAATGGCCTTTTCTTTTTTCTGTTCAATCAAATTTCAGAACTGGAAACGACTTCTATTAATGTTTGAACTATATTTTGATTTTAGAGTTTTAAATAGGCAAGTAGAGGATGCAAATTTATTACAAGCAAGTACCATAATTAGATTGCCCGACTATTTGTGGAAATGAGCAAGTATTCACCTACATTTTATGTTTGTTTGTGATACCGAATTGACGGCATGCCTGATGTTATTAGATTTGTGTACAACCACTTGTCATGAAGTAAAACAGAACGAGTAACGTTTGTGGAGCTTATTAGCATAAACTTACTTTCCTGAGGACTAGATTGTCATTTTACCTTTTCGCACATACTCCCTGATATAGTATGATGCCCTAGACTTTCGCTACTGTGCCGCATTCTCTCTTCCAGAAATCAAACACAACTCTCTTGCTGCTGAATTTTTTGGAATATTTGTGTTGCATTTATAATTTTCCTTCCTAAGGGTATTTACATAGATCCGGGACTCATCATCAATAATGAGCGATTCTTTGATTAACATCAAATCCGTTGAAGAGGAGAAATGTACGGAAGCTGCGAAATCATCGGAGGAGGAGAAGCCAAGTGGGAGTACTGTTCGTGATCCCGATCAAGGTCCTGATCCGAAGGCTTCATCAAAAAAGATCCCCAAGGATGTCGTTTTTTCCGATATACTCAAAAGGGTTCCGGTAAAATTTTTACTTAGATTCAGTTCTGTTTCGAAAGATTGGAAATCTTCGATCTGTAGGGACTCTAGTTTCATCAAGATGCACTACTCTCATTCACTGACTCGACCTGAGGAAGCTTGTTTGCTTGTGCTAGTCAAAGGGTATAACCCATCTCAGGTTCAGTTATGGTCGATGAGGGACTTTGATGTCGGAAATTCCGTCACAAACCTGCTAACGCTGCCCATTAACACAAATTGTATGATAACCCACAATGTTAATGGGCTGTTGTGCATCCACCTTTTAATGGTTCGATTAGTGTGGAATGCAACTTTCCATTTGTTTTTAGTCCTGCCCTAAGAGAATTGAATTTTCTTCCATCCATTCCAACAAAGCTGCAAGCCTCGTACTTTTTTGGTGTTGACCCACTGACACTAAAATTCAAAGTCCTTAGCTTCCACACCAACCGTTATTTATGGAGAAGTCCTGAAATGGAGGCGGACAACAGATTCTATATCATTGATAAGGATGCGACGTGGAGAGAGATCTGCCCTGTTTTGCCTTTTGATCTTGATGACATTGCTCCATCTCTTTTGTATGCGCAAGGTGTTTGTGTGAATGGCTTCATACATTGGATTATTTCTTCGAAATGGACTTTACTGACATTTTGCGTGAAAGATGAGAAGTTTAAGCTGATGTCACTCCCAAAAGAACTCATTACACAAGTGGGTGTGCTTGATAGTCTAATCCGTCTAAAAATTGTAGGTGGGTGCTTGACAATCGAAGACTCACGACATAGTTTCACCTCTAATTTAAAAGTTTTGTGGATATTGGAGGATTACGAAAATGAAGTGTGGGTCAAAAAGATGATCTTTATACCCTTTCTATTTGATGCAAGACATTGGTATTTAGAGCTTCTCAATAGTGCCCACATTGGCACACTCTTTCTGGCACAGGTTCCAGTTCCAGTTCCAGGTCAAGCTCATAGCGATGCTATTCATCATGTAATATATTGTGACATGGAGGGTAAAAGTCTGAAGAGGTTTCAATTGCCTCAACTTCCACATGGTGATGAAGTAAGAGTTGTCACAGCTTATTCAGAGAGCTTGTTATCAGTGCATGATGATGATTAGACGGGTTGACTATTGGTCAGGCTTGTGAGAACATCAATTCAAAAGATTAAGGTAATGGCATTATATTGCATAAGTTATTACTTGGTGTCTTTAAGTTAATTCGCCTTACTCGCTTGTTGATTGTTGCTTTGGATGTCGTACACCCTTAAGTAGCTGCCATCATTCTTGACAAAGCGTAGGCGATCTAATTTGAGAATACTTCCTATTCTTATTTATAGTCAAATACAAGTACTTTGGTTTTTAGTGTGTTGAAAAAACCTCTGTTGGTTGGGTACTTTTCAAGCCCTCGTGGCTTTCTGGATTTGCAATTCTCTGCTCGGTTGATGTGTTAAACTTTTGATTTTAATTGTGTTTGGGGCCTTTTTCTTGTAATTTATTGGTAGATGCCAAATTTTATTTTGGAGACATGCTCCCTCCGTCCCGGAGAGTTAGTCCCACTCTTTTGTCTGTTAACTTGAGACTTGGGTCAACTTTGAGTAATAATTTAGGTTAGTTTTAACTATCCTAATAAAAATCTAGAACTTGTTATTGGTAGTAATATCTAGGCAGCTATGTCTACGATTAGTCACGTCATCCTTTTGAATGGACGAGTGTCTGATAGTACCACTGAGAAGCCATGGATATATCTATCAGATTTATTTTACTGTGATCTTTTGTTGTTTTTGTTTGTTGATAAACATCTGTTCTTTCAGCCTTGCTAACAGTCTTAAGTTGTAGCTGATTATACCATTTAATAGATGTAACACGTTGGAAATTAGCCGAATTTAACGATGTGGTCTTGCTTGTTTTGTTTTCTGGTTTTTGAAAGAGCATTGGTTTGGGCCTGGTGTCTTGTGTGCTTAGTAGCAGAGACTGCTGATTAAGAATGATAGGCTAATCCTGTTTTACCCATGGTTTTTTCTTATATCCCCCATGTTTTTGCAAAGTTTCACTTGGGGTTGATTTGTCTTTTCGTATAGGTACTAGTTAAAGATGAATATGCTTTGATTTTTAGTGGCGAAACCACATACATCGGATGGGGGTTAGTTGACCCCCTTCAACTATGGAAAGATATCATTTTAACACCTTGAGATTTTTTAAGGTTATGACCTTTCACCCCTAGATACAAAAGTTTTCTTAAATATGACCCCCCTATATTTAGCATAATGATATTGATCCCCTTAGAAGAAAGAATATTGTCGTAATTAATATAATTTTCCATCTATTGAGAAATTTTGACCCCCTTCAATTATATTTCTGGCTTCGCCCCTGATTTTTAGTTTTCCCTCCGTCCCAGAATATTGTTCCTGCTTGACTATTCAAAGGTTTTATGGACACATATTACTTTTGTCCGTCATATACTCCCTCCGTCCCACCTCACCTGAGACTTATTTCCATTTTGGTCCGTCCCACTTCACTTGAGACTCCCTAAAATAGCCATCTTTTTATTATTTTATATTCAAACTACCCCACCACTCATTCTCTCTTTTCATTTTCCACCACTCAATTTATTCAACCAACACTACTATTTACCCCACTCATTCTATCTCTTCATTTTCCACCACACATTTTCTTTACTTTATTCTTTTTCCTTAGTTATTGTGCCCACCTCTTAGGTCTCAAGTGAGGTGGGACTGAGGGAGTATTCATTTATTACGTCTGGCCAGACTAAAACACTGAAACTGAGAAGCGAGCTAGATGACCTAGATGACGTTCTCCATTCTAAATTTTTTTTCCCTCTATCTCTATCTCTTGATCTCCATCTCATTTACCCACGGCTCATCTTTTCTCCCTTCTTCCTTTGAAATATTGAGCATACAATTCAAAAGGAATGAAGCTAGACACTCACTCAGCCTAATCAAGTTTAAAGTTCCCGACTCTTTTCAGATGGAATTGAGTTAATGTGCATTTTTTGGTATAATTAATTTTCTGATTTCAGGTCTGATATGCATTTTATTTCAAACCCTAGTTTTGGTGTGTATGATGCTATAATCTTATATCTTGTTGTAACGTCATTTATGCAGTAGCTTTTCAATGTTGTTACAAATATTCCTCCTAGTTTGTTGATTGTAAAGTTACAGACATCCAAAAACTCATATGCCTGTATACAAAGTTAGAGATAAACCTAATTTTTGAAAATTGAAAATTCTTGCAGCCTGCAGGGTGCAGAATATGCTCTTCCTGCTGTGATTTCCTTAGAAAATTGTGTTAATCTTCAGCGAGTCGTTTTGCTCATTTGTTATACCCCCTCCGTCCCAAAAAGATAATCTCATTTGACTTTTTGTGGTCTAACTCAAATACACTTTGATCAAAGTTCCATACAAATTTCATAGTCTTTATGAAATTTTAAGGAGAAAGTGTTATTGATACTCCCTCCGTCCCAGAGTAAGTCTCCACCCATCCATTTCCACGGGAATTAGGAATGGCGAAAGTGATGTAAGTGTTGTGAGTGTGAAAAGTGGGGTAGAAATAGTAATTTGATTGGTGTTGTGACTGTAAAAGTAAAGTATGAGAGAGAATGAGTGGAAGGAATAGTAAAGATTCTTTGTCATTTTAGGAAGTGGACACTTATTCTTTGATGGGACATACTAAAAAGGAAAGGTAGACACTTACTTTGGGACGGAGGGAGTAGTATTCTTTGTTATGTATCAATAACATTTTTTAAAAGTGCACGAGATCATCAAATATGTATACGTATAAAACTTTGGTCAAAGTCCATTTGACTTGACCACTAAAAGTCAAATGAGTCTATATTTCCGAGACGGGGGGTTGATATTACATTTATATCTTAAGGTGAAATACTGTTTGTTAGTTTGTTTTTCTTATTAATTGGATACAAACTGTGTGCAGGTCACTGAATTTTCTATGGGGAGTTTGTGTTGTTGATGATGCAAATGGCAAAAGGAGTAGATGGTGTAGAAGTTTTGGTTGATGGATTACAAAGGGCAAAAAGGAGATTACAAGCTTGACCTGGTGAAGTGATTTATTCTGAATTTTGACATATACCATATACTATTCAGTTTTTTATTTTCTTCCTTTTTGTACTAGTGGTGATACTTGAATTTATTTATTTTCTGTTGTTGGCTCTGCTTGAGATATTTAGTTTTACTCTACATTTGGAGTTTTTTTTTTTTTTTATTATTATTATTATTATGAAACTGATTGGAGTGTATTTTTTATTTCTATTTTTTTATTGGTACATTCTGAAGTAAATGTATTTTAACTAGGGAATTTTCCTTTTTTTTTTTTTGTGAGTTTAGGGAGTGAAAAGGGCTCATATTTTTTCAGGGTTACATAAACATGAATGAATTGTACAAGGTGGCTAAGGAGTTGGAGGAGTAGTTTCTATCGTTGCTTGGGGCTTAATCCTGTCAAGAAAGTTTGACGACAGCTAACGAAATTGACGAAAAGAGTAACGAGTATATTTGAAGTTCACATTTTCAACCCCTTTAATTTAACTATATCTCATTTTCCCATCCCCCTCCCAAAAATACCTACCCCCGTTCTAATTTCTAAACACCCCCCCCCCCCTCAATTTCCATCACTTTCCCTCTTCCCTCTCTATTTGTAGAAACATAATCCCCCATTCCTCCCTCCCAATCCTCCGCGGCGCCACCTCTTCCTTCGGAAATACAAACACAATGGCATCCTACCCACCAAAATTATTGAAATTTTTTTGTGATCCGGGTTTTTTTCCAGAACAAAACCTTTATGTCCATATTCGGGTTCTGGATGACTTTTTCGTTTGAGAATAGGAGAGAGAAATAAAGATGTATGAGAAGGTGGGGCAAAAGATGTGAGGATAATTGGGCACCAGCCACCTAGGGGATATTGTTGACAGATCTAAGTTTTCGGTGGGAGAAGAACAAGGGGAAGATATAGAAATATGCCCCTCTACTTAGGTTTAAGATGCAGATATGCCCTTATACAAATTAATTGCCATATTAGCCCCCGTACTTAGGAAAAATGTGTGGAGATTAGGACTCCGTCATCTTTCCATCCAAATTTTAACGGAATAGGTGGCTGAGCTGTTTATTTGTCTTACACGTGGAACGAATTGCCAAATGGAGCTGCTTATTTGTCTCTAAACCACAAAACGACATAGTTTTGTTAGTTAGATTTTTTTTTTTTTATAAAAAAAGTACAATACCACCATTGTCTACCACCATCCAGTCCTCCACCATAACCACAGCCAAAATCAATATGACCTCCTTCACCAAAATCAACAGCTGCCTCCAATTTCTTCAACGGACCCATATCCCAATCTCCTTCTCTTTTAATAACGAAGCATGAATTCCGAATTTTTGAAAATAAGTGAGAAATTAAAGAGAGAATTAAGAAGTGCCTTTTTTTCACACAGTTCACCTCCAATCCAAGCTCCATCAATGGCGATGGAAGATGCCATTTCTGAAATTGGAGCTCGATACCTTAGACCCAAATTCTCAATCACATATGGCGTTTCTCTCTCTTTACTCCCATGGCGTTTCATTATCTCTTCCATTTGATTCAACGGGATTTTAAAAAGTGGAGTGCTATTAATGGGTTGGGTTAGGTAGTGATGTGAAGACGAAAAAGAAAAGAGGTCGGCTCAATCTTAATCATGGGGACAATGATTCAGTGAATCGGGTTTGGGATGGAAGTAGGGTTTGAAATAGTTTGTGATTTTTTAATTTGATTGTGTGTGTGTTTGATTGTGTGTTTGTGCGATTAATTTTATGTGTGTGATTTTGAATTTGATTGATGGTGCTGGTGGGTGGGGGTGATGGTT
This sequence comes from Campanula takesimana, assembly GCA_026119855.1. NCBI lineage: Eukaryota > Viridiplantae > Streptophyta > Magnoliopsida > Asterales > Campanulaceae > Campanula > Campanula takesimana. The sequence continues at coordinate 33,094 of JAOWBW010001703.1, read as the reverse complement.
GTGACTTATGAATGGTGGGTGGGTGCGGTAGTTGTGACTTTGGAGTGATGGTGGTGCTAGTGTTGTGTTGGAGATGATGAAGATGGTTAAGAAAATATATAAAATATTTGTTTTTTTTTATATATATATTTTAACATCAAAACGACGTAGCTTTGAGCCAATCATACTCATCAAAGTCCACTTGGACAAGCTTTTGCCGCGTAATAAATTTTCCATGCCAACTAGGATGCCCAATCAGCCAAGCAATTAGAATTTGGATGGAAAGATGACGAAGTCCTAATCTCCACACATTTTTCCTAAGTACTGGGGCTAATATGGCAATTAATTTGTATAAGGGTATATCTGCATCTTAGACCTAAGTGTAAGGGCATATTTCTATATTTTCCCGAAGTACAAGAGTTAGAAGTTGGGTGGGAAGAGAAGGCAGGAAGAAGGGTAGTAGAAGGTGTGAACTCATAGGGGTGAGATTGATTGGGGGAACATATTAACAAAGTTTATGGGAAAATACATGAATATACCCCTGAACTTAGGCATTGGATGCAGTTATACCTTAATGTCGAAAATTGGTATATTTGCCTCCAAACTCAATGAATAATAGGGCAGATTTGACATCCGTTATTTTTTTTTTCATCCAAATTTTAACGATTACAGTGACCTAAATTGAATTAAACAACTTGGAAAAGAATAAATTGTGAACTATCAATCAAACTATATATCCTAAAGAATACTTATTATAGAATTAAGGATGTAAATAAAAATCATAACTCACCCCTACATCCACCATCTCTCTTAATTTGCAGGTTGCAATCACCACACCATCACCACTGCCACAAACCACCGTTCCCAAACAAACTCCACCGTTTAAAACTCACCATTCATTCATGGTTTTAAAAAACTACTTATATTCATTAATAACAACAATCTAGCATCAACAAAACCATGTAAATTCATTAATAACAACAATCTAGCATCAACAAAACCATGTAAAGAACAAAATCCAATTCTTTAGATGAATAGACTATTAACAAATTCAAGTTTCACAAACAAGTTCTTACAAAAAAAAATACATTTAAGATTTGGAAAAAGTTCATCACTTTCTAAACTTAGTGGTAACCATACTCCCTCCGTCCCATAATTATATGGACAAATTTTCATCTTAGGCGTCTCATTGACAAGTTACACTTTCCTAAAATGGTAAAGAATTTTTACTATTTCTGTCACTCATTCTCTCTCATACTTTACTTTTATACTCACAACGCCAATCAACCTACTATTCCCAGCCCCATTTTCTCACTCCTACTTCACTTTTCACACTCACAACAACTGTCCGCTACTATTCGTCCCTTAATTCCCGTGCAAAACTTTTATCCACATAGTTATGGGATGGGGGAGTGATGAATAAAATCCTTCAAACCTTGAGTTCAGTTTTATCAAAATTTTGAAATCCTAGATTTTGGGCATCCAATATAAACCTAGATTTGGAAAGAAAACCCATTGAAATTATTCAACAAACCAACCTTGTTTTACAAATTTGGGGATTCCACCCATAAATTCAAGATTTGAAAAACCCAAGAAATTATCAAATTCGGGATTTTCTCTTTTCCAAACTATGAAGAGCTATGAAAATCAGAGGGTCAGGGAGCTTAGGGTGGAAGAGGAGGGCTGGTGATGGAGGTTAGACTCCACCCGTGGACGAGAGAGACTAGGAGATAGGGAAGACGAAACTAGAGAGGAGATCCGGCGGCGGCGGACTAAAATAGAATAAGAAAGAAGGAAAGGAGTGGCAAAGTAGGGTGGGGTATCGGCGGTGGGTTTTGATTGGGATGGGTGGACGGTGAGATCTGTCACCGGCGATGGACTGGAATGGGGGAATGAAGACTACGTACTCACTTTCAGCTTGAAAGTGAGGATCCTGCATAGTTTGTTTGCTTCGTGCACTGAAGATCCAAGATGTTCTGAGCTAGTGCTTCATGTTCATAGGATCCTGCAATGGAAGCCAAGTCATCTCTAAAAACGATCAAGGGATGTATTTTTTTTTTTTTTTTTTTTGCCTTTCCTATGTTCTTTCCACATAATGTGTTGCTCCCTCCGTATGTCTAAATTTTCCAAAAGTTTTGTCCCAGAATGAATGTCCAAATTTTGGTGAAGTTACTAAAAACTCCCTCATCAAACATTAACTTTTGATTCATACTTACACTCATGATGCAATATGGTGAGATCATCAGGGGTTTTAATGTACTTGTTCCACGAAAATGCTTAAATTTAACATTTTTGCAAATGTCCCACGAAGTAAAAATTAGACGTCCATTAAGGGATGCAGGGAGTATTTTAGAAACAGCCTTTGGTTTCTTCTACTCCCTCCTCCTTTCCACTCATATAGTCCTATTTATATTCTAGGACTTGCCGTTACAGAGTTCTAGCTGATAAATTTCATAATATTCAAGATTCAACATGGCAACGTCTAACTTATGACGTAAATTTGCATATTATTTTGGAAAAATCCCTTAAATACTTGAAATGTTTTTATTTTCAAATGTGGAACATTGAATTGTGAAACTAAGGGGGTGTATTCAGGAATAAACTCAAACGGCAGTCTCATTTGAAGGACCGGAAAATAGTTAAGAATAATATTGCTTTCACACTATACTCCCTCCGTCCCGTTTCAAATTGTAAATACTAGGTTGGCACGGGGATTAAGGGAAAAAGTGAAAAAGGTGATGTGTTGTGAGTGTTGATAGTTGAGTGGGAGAGAGAAAGTGGGGTAGAGAATAGTGAGTGGGTTAGTGGATGTGAGTGTGCAAGTGGGTTAAAACTTGCCATTTTTGAATTTTGCAATTTTAGTTGGGACACCCTTTTTGGCAACTTTTGCAATTTGAAATGGGACGGAGAGAGTATATCCTTTGTTAAGCATAAATAACTGCTGATAACACCTCAATAAAGGGGGGGGGGGGGGGCATGCCACCCTGTGCAAGTTAACCATGTAATCACCAGGACAATATACTCTGTAAAAAAAAAAAAAATGAAAATGATGAAAGATATTCACCAAAATGAAATCAACTCATACTAACCTCTATTTCTTCAAGGACTTGACATACTTCTCCGGCAAATAGATTTCTCCACCAGTCTCTCCATGTTGTTCCCCACTCACAATCTTCTTGGCAGCCACAAACTCAGCAGTCATAGCATCCATCCCCTGCTGCACAGCCTCTTCCGCACTCCCATACCCATGCTCCTCAGCATACTTGCGCACATCCTCAGTTATATTCATCGAACAGAACTTGGGCCCACACATGGAGCAGAAATGTGCCACTTTCGCACCATCCGATGGGAGCGTTTCATCATGGAACGACGTGGCGGTCATGGGGTTCAACGAAAGGGCAAATTGGTCCAACCATCGAAACTCAAACCTAGCCTTACTAAGAGCATCATCCCATGCTTGAGCATGTGGGTGACGTTTAGCTAAATCCGCTGCGTGTGCAGCTATTTTATATGATATGACCCCAGTTTTGACATCGTCATGGTTAGGTAAACCGAGGTGCTCTTTTGGTGTAACATAACAGAGGAGGGCAGTTCCTAGGGCACCAATGTTGGCAGCACCAATAGCAGAGGTAATGTGATCGTAGCCTGGAGCAATATCAGTAGTCAAAGGTCCAAGGGTGTAGAAAGGTGCTTCATTGCACCATTCCAACTGCTTTTGCATATTTTCGGGAATTTTGTGCATGGGTATATGTCCAGGTCCTTCATTCATAACCTAAATATTCATGAATAATCTTATTATCTTACCGCCTTAGTTAGATAGCCTGCAAATATCTTAAGGTTTAATTTCATTTTTAACCACTTTATGTTGGCCTAATTTCCATTTTAACCATTATATCTATATTTTATTGCACAGTACTCTGGGAATTATCCGCCACAGCACCAAAAAGTTAACCCTGTTAGATTATAGTTGATGAAAAACATTACCACGCTTCCACCCCTCCGCGTGAAAGATTTGGGGCGCAATTAATGAATGTCCGCTCTCCAAGAGGAATAATGATTCACCTGAATCAAATCCATAGTGACATCAGCAAATCCAATCAGCAAGGGATTTTTGGCGGCTATGGGTCAAATCAATATAAATGAAGTGCAGGTGAAGTACGGACTACAGTTCCTACTCGGCATGCCGAGATAGAAACTCGGGGGCCACTGAACGACATAAACCGACTTGGGTAAGCGGGACCCATATGCTCTGGGCCCATACACCTAAGAGGCCTATACCGAGAGGCCCATTCACCAGAGGCCCTGCTTATGGTCCGATATCGACCACGCCGAGCAGGCAGTCCTTACCTAGGCCTAATCCCTGGTCGGCCTCTATGATGAGCCGATTTAGATGACAGGCCGAGATTTATCATAAACCTCCCATTACCGCAGGGAGTCCACTTATGGAGTTTGATTACAACTCTAACAGTGAAGATCCTTATCTAAACAAGGATATCTCTTCTAAAAGATAACTAGGATATCACTCATCCTTATCAGGAGTCTATCTCTAAGGAATACGAGTCCCACAACAATACGGGCTCCTTGGCTTCTCTTACAAGTTAGACTCATTCACCCATGCCTATAAAAACAGGTCCTCACAACAGGAGACGGGTAATGAACCTTTAGCTCAGAACTAGTCAATTGATTTCTCTATTCACATACATCACCCGTATTCTTACTCTCACGCCGGAGGGCCTTCGCCGGTGAAGCCCCGGCGTAGTTTACGTTTGTTCATTGTGCGCAGATCCGAACGGGTAAGTTCTCATTGCTGGATTTATCCGAACCGCTAGACGAAGGGCTGATCCGACACGTTTTTGGCAGCATCAGTGTCTGAAGTCCCGGCCAGAAGCTGCCAGCTACGCGATTTTGTTTAGGGCCGGATTGGTAGGTATACCAGTTATATTTTGCTTATATCAGTACCAACCAAGTTTAAGTTGGTACATAAAAATATGTACCATTACCAACCAACTAAGTCGGTATACCAACTTAGTTGGTACGGTTGGTACTCGGTTGGTACTAGCTTATACCAAATGTGAAATATAATGCAAAAACGACTATAAAACAAAGATGAACGACGAGTCAAAAACAGAAAAATATTGATTACTTAATTCAACATTGATATAAAGCTAGTCAACAAGGCAAGAGTCTCTTGTTGACACCAATTGATTATAACAAAGGAACAGTTACTACCTCCGTCCCAAAATGAAGGCAGAAACATCATACTTTACCTCTTAAGACAGTATTTCACTTCATTTCTTGGCCCAACAAAAGAAACTGTTACTACCTCCGTCCCAAAATCAAACAATAAAAGAAATTAGTGTCACGAACTCCCCATTCATCAAGCATGAATAACAGCGATTTAAAAGAATTTTCCTTGTTACTCTCATATTTTTGTTAATTACAAAAGTGTCTGAGAGTGGAGAGCATTTGTGCAAAAAATATTACCCACTCCGTCCCAAAATGAATGTCCAAAGTAATTTCAAATTTGCTCTTTATCGATAGTACAATTGATTTTTCTTAGAAATTCATTTTGAGACGGAGGTAGTAACCATTAGTTTGGGACGGAGGGAGTATTTAAGTTGCTGCTAGCCTGCAACTACACAATTGCCACCATAAAAATAAAAAAAAAACGACTTAATGAAATGGGGCCTCAGTTTCCATGATAAATGTTTTCTTAGTTCTATTACCTGTTTCAACACTTGAAAACGGAATACGGCTCAATGAAATCTGAATTACGAATTACGTATTTGGGGTTAGATTAGATTATATTTTATCTTTTTTTATATATATTTTCTATTAAATATATAATAAAATTATTTTTGTAAAAATATACTCGATACATGGTATACCAACCAAACTCATATTTATGTACCGTGTACCAACCAAGAATGCATAATCGCTACGGTAGTACCGTACCAAATTTTCGGTATACCAAACGCTTTGATTCGGTAGGTACTCGGTTGGTTGGTTTAGTTTGGTACAAATGGTCAACCCTAATTTTGTTTGCTCATGGAACTCCGTGGGTGTTCCTAGCGGTGACCGCCATCCTCGCCGACCCTAACCGCGGTTTCGGCTCAACCAACACTCCCCGTCAAAATTTTGTTCTCGATTATAGTATTTCATACTTCTTGATGGACCTCTGCCATTACTTAATCTTCTATCCGAGTGATACCATGTTCATCGGCCACCATTTGGCCACCCTCTTTGTCTTCATCACATGTCGATACGTCGTTGGCCCCTACGCCTACGCCGTCCTTAGCCGGCTTATTATTTCGGAAGTTACGAGCTTTTGCCGGAACACATGGACGCTTGCTAGTGCCAGGAGGAAGGATTTGGCGATTGCAGCAAAAGTGTATGTGTTTTTGTCTCCTCCGTTTTATATTCTTCATTTTCTTGTTCTTGGCTTGACTGGACTGTTTTTTGTGTATGAAATGGGTGTTTTTTATTTGAGTGGGGCGGCTGATTTTGTGATACCCAAATGCGTTCTTGATCTCCGTGTCGTGCGTGTTTTATTAATTTACGTGGGGTATGATTATGGGTTTAAAAGGGTAGAATTGGAAAACATATAATATAGTGGATAATTATTTTGAATAAGCGTAATATTGCGGGTTTATTCAGTAATTGTGCGGGTGTGTAAACAGTAACAATGTCTTATTAGCTCCTCGGCCATTAAACTTAGCCGTGGTCTTGGCACGTCTTTTCTTCCAAGGATAAAACCATCCTCTTCAGTAAATGTGATCGTTGATCTTACCCAACACAAACTCATCTCGCCGGTGAGTTCAAAAGCTCATCTCGCCGGTCAAATTCAAAAGCTAAAGACGCGGTCAGATCTTAGCTGCTCCCCCTAAGCAAGCATGACCGGTACCATGCCAAATCCGACCCACAAACCCACCGGACTCCGACACCGACTCGAGAGCGTTCAATCGTTTTGGACTTCGCCCTCACCTTCTAATGTCAACTGCGAATCTGTAATCAGTGACACCGATAGTAAGGTAAGTTAAATTCGACTATTGATCGATTTCCTTCCCGGATTCATCTTTTACATTATTTTATTGTGTTTAATTTCGAGTTTATTCATTCAAATATTATAAATTTCGGATTATTTTGCGTTTTGGATATGGGATTCAGTTTCAAACACCCAATTATTTTTTCAAGAATTTTCGCACTTGAATTGGGGAATGTTGTCTACTTAGTACCAATAACTTCAGCCAAATATTGATTTGCAGTTCAATTTATTTTGAAGACCTAACAAATAATTTTGGGAGTTTTCTTTTAGGATGTGTTTGGCTACCCTAACTCCAAGAAATAGGATTGGAATTGGAAGAACAAATTGAACATGGTAGTGAAATTACTCTTCCTATTCCAATTCTACGTTTTGGAAATGGGCTGCAAACATACCCTTAGTTCAATCTGGAGTTTATATTCTCTGGAACATCTATTCTGAAATCTTTGGGTATTGATTAACCTATAGCAGCTCCATATTTAGTGTTTTTTCCATTATGTTTGGGCCATTTGGCCAATATTAAGTTTGTTTACGTGTGTTTGCTCTTGAATAAATTGCTGTTTCAATTCATTGGGACTGTGGCTCATTTGGGTTGGCTGGTTGTTTGTTTATGTTAATTAGCACGCTTTGACTGGAGCCAGCTAAATGGTTTCGATTCCCTGATTTTGGAAGGTCAGAGCCCTATGCCATCTGAGCCAAGGCCCATTGGCACTGTTTTTACATTATGAAAATTGATTAGGATACTGTAAACAGATTTCTTGTGTTCACTGTCGGATGTCCAAAAATTGGAATGTGGTGGGGGTGGGGGAGAGAACAGAATATGAGATGTTGGTTTTCGTTATCATTTTAATAGGATGATCCAAAATGATGTTGACGGTTATTTCGCTTGTGCTCTTTCTGTTGCACTTTTGAATTTTTAGTTGCAGGTAATGATCTAAAAAATCTTGCAACACCTGTTATACTCTTGAGTTAAGCTACTTATTATTTGATCTGCTTCTTCTCTATTTCTGTCCTTTTGTTTTCCTTTTTCCTGATAACTTATCTTCTTCATGAGCTTGCTAAAGAACAGAACACACAAGTGTAGATTGTAGTAAATTGCTTGTTTGGTTTGCGTTCATGCAGTGGCCTTTTCTTTTTTCTGTTCAATCAAATTTCAGAACTGGAAACGACTTCTATTAATGTTTGAACTATATTTTGATTTTAGAGTTTTAAATAGGCAAGTAGAGGATGCAAATTTATTACAAGCAAGTACCATAATTAGATTGCCTGACTATTTGTGGAAATGAGCAAGTATTCACCTACATTTGATGTTTGTTTGTGATACCGAATTGACGGCATGCCTGATGTTATTAGATTTGTGTACAACCACTTGTCATGAAGTAAAACAGAACGAATAACGTTTCTGGAGCTTATTAGCATAAACTTACTTTCCTGAGGACTAGATTGTCATTTTACCTTTTCGCACATACTCCCTGCTATAGTATGATGCCCTAGACTTTCGCTACTGTGCCGCATTCTCTCTTCCAGAAATCAAACACAACTCTCTTGCTGCTGATTTTTTTGGAATATTTGTGTTGCATTTATAATTTTCCTTCCTAAGGGTATTTACATAGATCCGGGACTCATCATCAATAATGAGCGATTCTTTGATTAACATCAAATCCGTTGAAGAGGAGAAATGTACGGAAGCTGCGAAATCATCGGAGGAGGAGAAGCCAAGTGGGAGTACTGTTCGTGATCCCGATCAAGGTCCTGATCCGAAGGCTTCATCAAAAAAGATCCCCAAGGATGTCGTTTTTTCCGATATACTCAAAAGGGTTCCGGTAAAATCTTTACTTAAATTCAGTTCTGTTTCGAAAGATTGGAAATCTTCGATCTGTAGGGACTCTAGTTTCATCAAGATGCACTACTCTCATTCACTGACTCGACCTGAGGAAGCTTGTTTGCTTGTGCTAGTCAAAGGGTATAACCCATCTCAGGTTCAGTTATGGTCGATGAGGGACTTTGATGTCGGAAATTCCGTCACAAACCTGCTAACGCTGCCCATTAACACAAATTGTATGATAACCCACAATGTTAATGGGCTGTTGTGCATCCACCCTTTTAATGGTTCGATTAGTGTGGAATGCAACTTTCCATTTGTTTTTAGTCCTGCCCTAAGAGAATTGAATTTTCTTCCATCCATTCCAACAAAGCTGCAAGCCTCGTACTTTTTTGGTGTTGACCCACTGACACTAAAATTCAAAGTCCTTAGCTTCCACACCAACCGTTATTTATGGAGAAGTCCTGAAATGGAGGCGGACAACAGATTCTATATCATTGATAAGGATGCGACGTGGAGAGAGATCTGCCCTGTTTTGCCTTTTGATCTTGATGACATTGCTCCATCTCTTTTGTATGCGCAAGGTGTTTGTGTGAATGGTTTCATACATTGGATTATTTCTTCGAAATGGACTTTACTGACATTTTGCGTGAAAGATGAGAAGTTTAAGCTGATGTCACTCCCGAAAGAACTCATTACACAAGTGGGTGTGCTTGATAGTCTAATCCGTCTAAAAATTGTAGGTGGGTGCTTGACAATCGAAGACTCACGACATAGTTTCACCTCTAATTTAAAGGTTTTGTGGATATTGGAGGATTACGAAAATGAAGTGTGGGTCAAAAAGATGATCTTTATACCCTTTCTATTTGATGCAAGACATTGGTATTTAGAGCTTCTCAATAGTGCCCACATTGGCACACTCTTTCTGGCACAGGTTCCAGTTCCAGTTCCAGGTCAAGCTCATAGCGATGCTATTCATCATGTAATGTATTGTGACATGGAGGGTAAAAGTCTGAAGAGGTTTCAATTGCCTCAACTTCCACATGGTGATGAAGTAAGAGTTGTCACAGCTTATTCAGAGAGCTTGTTATCAGTGCATGATGATGATTAGACGGGTTGACTATTGGTCAGGCTTGTGAGAACATCAATTCGAAAGATTAAGGTAATGGCATTATATTGCATAAGTTATTACTTGGTGTCTTTAAGTTATTTCGCCTTACTCGCTTGTTGATTGTTGCTTTGGATGCCGTACACCCTTAAGTAGCTGCCATCGTTCTTGACAAAGCGTAGGCGATCTAATTTGAGAATACTTCCTATTCTTATTTATAGTCAAATACAAGTACTTTGGTTTTTTGTGTGTTGAAAAAACCTCTGTTGGTTGTGTACTTTTCACGCCCACGTGGCTTTCTGGATTTGCAATTCTCTGCTCGGTTGATGTGTTAAACTTTTGATTTTAATTGTGTTTGGGGCCTTTTTCTTGTAATTTATTGGTAGATGCCAAATTTTATTTTGGAGACATGCTCCCTCCGTCCCGGAGAGTTAGTCCCACTTTTTTGTCTGTTAACTTGAGACTTGGGTCAACTTTGAGTAATAATTTAGGTTAGTTTTAACTATCCTAATAAAAATCTAGAACTTGTTATTGGTAGTAATATCTAGGCAGCTATGTCTACGATTAGTCACGTCATCCTTTTGAATGGACGAGTGTCTGATAGTACCACTGAGAAGCCATGGATATCTATCAGATTTATTTTACTGTTCTTTCAGCCTTGCTAACAGTCTTAAGTTGTAGCTGATTATAGCATTTAATAGATGTAACACGTTGGAAATTAGCCGAATTTAACGATGTGGTCTTGCTTGTTTTGTTTTCTGGTTTTTGAAAGAGCATTGGTTTGGGCCTGGTGTCTTGTGTGCTTAGGAGCAGAGACTGCTGATTAAGAATGATAGGCTAATCCTGTTTTACATTTGGTTTTTTCTTATATCCCCATGTTTTTGCAAAGTTTCACTTGGGGTTGATTTGTCTTTTCGTATAGGTACTAGTTAAAGATGAATATGCTTTGATTTTTAGTGGCGAAACCACATACATCGGATGGGGGTTAGTTGACCCCCTTCAACTATGGAAAGATATCATTTTAACACCTTGAGATTTTTAAGGTTATGACCTTTCACCCCTAGATACAAAAGTTTTCTTAAATATGACCCCCCCTATATTTAGCATAATGATATTGATCCCCTTAGAAGAAAGAATATTGTCGTAATTCATATAATTTTCCATCTATTGAGAAATTTTGACCCCCTTCAATTATATTTCTGGCTTCGCCCCTGATTTTTAGTTTTCCCTCCGTCCCAGAATATTGTTCCTGCTTGACTATTCAAAGGTTTTATGGACACATATTACTTTTGTCCGTCATATACTCCCTCCGTCCCACCTCACTTGAGACTTATTTCCATTTTGGCCCGTCCCACTTCACTTGAGACTCCCTAAAATAGCCATCTTTTTATTATTTTATATTCAAACTAACCCACCACTCATTCTCTCTTTTCATTTTCCACCACTCAATTTATTCAACCAACACTACTATTTACCCCACTCATTCTATCTCTTCATTTTCCACCACACATTTTCTTTACTTTATTCTTTTCCTTAGTTATTGTGCCCACCTCTTAGGTCCCAAGTGAGGTGTGACTGAGGGAGTATTCATTTATTACGTCTGGCCAGACTAAAACACTGAAACTGAGAAGCGAGCTAGATAACGTTCTCCATTCTAAATTTTTTTCCCTCTATCTCTATCTCTTGATCTCCATCTCATTTACCCACGGCTCATCTTTTCTCCCTTCTTCCTTTGAAATATTGAGCATACAATTCAAAAGGAATGAAGCTAGACACTCACTCAGCCTAATCAAGTTTAAAGTTCCTGACTGTTTTCAGATGGAATTGAGTTAATGTGCATTTTTTGGTATAATTAATTTTCTGATTTCAGGTCTGATATGCATTTTATTTCAAACCCTAGTTTTGGTGTGTATGATGCTATAATCTTATATCTTGTTGTAACGTCATTTATGCAGTAACTTTTCAATGTTGTTACAAATATTCCTCCTAGTTTGTTGATTGTAAAGTTACAGACATCCAAAAACTCATATGCCTGTATACAAAGTTAGAGATAAACCTAATTTTTGAAAATTGAAAATTCTTGCAGCCTGCAAGGTGCAGAATATGCTCTTCCTGCTGTGATTTCCTTAGAAAATTGTGTTAATCTTCAGCGAGTCGTTTTGCTCATTTGTTATACCCCCTCCATCCCAAAAAGATAATCTCATTTGACTTTTTGTGGTCTAACTCAAATACACTTTGATCAAAGTTCCATACAAATTTCATAGTCTTTATGAAATTTTAAGGAGAAAGTGTTATTGATACTCCCTCCGTCCCAGAGTAAGTCTCCACCCATCCATTTCCACGGGAATTAAGAATGGTGAAAGTGATGTAAGTGTTGTGAGTGTGAAAAGTGGGGTAGAAATAGTAAGTTGATTGGTGTTGTGACTGTAAAAGTAAGTATGAGAGAGAATGAGTGGAAGGAATAGTAAAGATTCTTTGTCATTTTAGGAAGTGGACACTTATTCTGTGATGGGACATACTAAAAAGGAAAAGTAGACACTTTGGGACGGAGGGAGTAGTATTCTTTGTTATGTATCAATAACATTTTTTAAAAGTGCACGAGATCATCAAATATGTATACATATAGAACTTTGGTCAAAGTCCATTTGACTTGACCACTAAAAGTCAAATGAGTCTATATTTCCGAGACGGGGGGTTGATATTACATTTATATCTTAAGGTGAAATACTGTTTGTTAGTTTGTTTTTCTTATTAATTGGATACAAACTGTGTGCAGGTCACTGAATTTTCTATGGGGAGTTTGTGTTGTTGATGATGCAAATGGCAAAAGGAGTAGATGGTGTAGAAGTTTTGGTTGATGGATTACAAAGGGCAAAAAGGAGATTACAAGCTTGACCTGGTGAAGTGATTTATTCTGAATTTTGACATATACCATATACTATTCAGTTTTTTATTTTCTTCCTTTTTGTACTAGTGGTGATACTTGAATTTATTTATTTTCTGTTGTTGGCTCTGCTTGAGATATTTAGTTTTACTCTACATTTGGAGTTTTTTTTTTTTTTTTTTTATTATTATTATTATTGAAACTGATTGGAGTGTATTTTTTATTTCTATTTTTTTATTGGTACATTCTGAAGTAAATGTATTTTAACTAGGGAATTTTCCTTTTTTTTTTGTGAGTTTAGGGAGTGAAAAGGGCTCATATTTTTTCAGGGTTACATAAACATGAATGAATTGTAGGTGGCTAAGGAGTTGGAGGAGTAGTTTCTATCGTTGCTTGGGGCTTAATCCTGTCAAGGAAGTTTGACGACAGCTAACGAAATTGACGAAAAGGGTAACGAGTATATTTGAAGTTCACATTTTCAACCCCTTTAATTTAACTATATCTCATTTTCCCATCCCCCTCCCAAAAATACCTACCCTCGTTCTAATTTCTAAATTTGAAGTTCACATTTTCAACCCCTTTAATTTAACTATATCTCATTTTCCCATCCCCCTCCCAAAAATACCTACCCTCCTTCTAATTTCTAAACACCCCCCCCCCCTCAATTTCCATCACTTTCCCTCTTCCCTCTCTATTTGTAGAAACATAATCCCCCATTCCTCCCTCCCAATCCTCCGCAGCGCCACCTCTTCCTTCGGAAATACAAACACAATGGCATCCTCCCTGACACGCCCCAAGTCCCGGGATCCCCTAATAGAACCTCGAACCTGGTGCGCGTAACTAACAAGAAACAAGAAACTAACGGGAAACATGAACAATACCTGTTAGAAACAAACTGACATGATATATATACTCAAGAGTAAGGAGCTAAGATAGCTCACAACGAGTTATAGACCAAGAAAATTAAAACCAAACATGGTTACATACAGCGGAAGACATGCCTAGCACATAATCTGGCATCAAGAGATGTCTAGAGACAACAAGTACTACACAAGTCTACCCCAACAAGCCCTGAGTTTAACAACTCATACAACATCGTCCTTACCAAAGTGTAAAAGGACACAAGTCTCAAACAAGAACATCCTGCGAAGTACGTTCCCAGCTATGTCGAGCCTCACTGCGTACTATCCCCTGCTTTCCTGGGGGGGGGGGGGGAAACAAATAAAGGGTGAGATAAATCTCAGTAAGCTATTAACATGCAACTACATGACATGTTATCACGCAATTCCAGTAGATACTCAAGTAATCATATATCAAGTAACAAGTATAGGAGAGGCTAAGCCAACTCAACAAGTAATCAAGCTCAAGATATGATCAGGTAACAAGTAGTCAAGTAGTGTGAGAGGCTAGACCAACTCACCAAGAAGCACATAGGCCTATCACGTATCATTACCTGAATCCTTCCTTATTCCTCCCAAGAATACAATTGTTGTCGATGCTTGTATAGCTGATAACAACCACGATCAAGATCAAGAGACTTCTATGCAGTATATAAGAAGACCCGGTAACCAGTGTCATTCACAAGAACAAGATTCACGAGGTGTTCACGAGTTTAGCATTCACTTATATTAGGCGTTTTGCTCTAATACAGGATGCTAAGCCCTTACTATGGCCGGTAGTAAGGGAAAAACAGACCGAATGCATAGACCCACGATTATCACTTAAGCCCCAGCTCTCACGATAAGCGTGAACCTATACACCCCTCTGCACCAAATAAGCTAGCTGGACTCACACGAGAATGCACAAGTAGATGTTTACTTGGACTACGAGAATAGAACTAAGTCCCATATTAGTGGACCAGTCTTTATGCACCATGTAATCATGTATTATGTGCTCATGAGAATATGCACCATGTAATCATGTATCATGTGTTCACGAGAATATGCACCATGTAATCATGTATCATGTGCACACAAGAATATGCACCATGTAATCATGTATCATGTGCCCACGAGAATACAAGTACACGTACGCAATCATTGCGAAGACAAATCAATCTAACAATGGCACGTAGAGTGTCCATATAACACGGTCAATCCAAGTTAGAGTCTATTAATAACAGACCTCAAACAAGCAGTAGGGTATATCATTCTATATCACTTTGTCACATGCCAAGTTCGCACGTACATATTCATATCACGTTTAACACATTAAAGTGTCTACCACGATACCCTTACTATCAAATAGAGCCCAATACCTTAGACTCTAAATTCGAAGTAGAATAGGTCACATCATACCTAGTCACAGTCATATCTCACGTATATGTATCGTTAATAATCGAATACATTTTCCATCACATATTGTGTTCTGTAGTTATTCTTATTAACTTATATCGTAGTATTCACGATTATATGAATTATCTTCATATTACACTAGTCCCTATTTTCTTTAGGAACCCATTTCAAGACAAGATATCTTCTTTATTCTTTATATACTTCATTGAGTATATACACGATTAAAACCAATCACTAGCACTTTAGTGCTTATTCATAGCCTTTCCAATATACACGTATCAAATTCAAATGTGTAGTAGAGTTAATTATTCTCTATCTAATCCCATATCCCAACTCTTTCGGTCATTCATACCATGTATCAAGTAATCAAGAAGTAACATTCTATCAAGTAAATATATGCAAGATTTGCATATACACATCAAGAATCTTTCAAGTTTATTACCATACACATATATTGGTGTCAAGGAACGTACAAGATCTTAAAATCTTATATTCAAGTCTTAATCCAATTATTTGGATGTTCAAGTCATGTACAAGATTTTATTGTCTTATACTTCAAGTTACTGTCTCAACTTAAGACATTCAAGACATTCAATACATATACAAGATTTTATCACCTTATATCCAAGTTCTCAATCCATTTCTTTGGATGGTTAAACATGTACAAGAGTTAATTATCTTATACTTCAAGTTCAAGCTAGGAAGATGAATTATACATCTTTCACGTATTATTTTCCAATCCTTTTCTTAGGACATTCAAGCTCAAGACATTAGTTGGTGCCCCTAAGGTACACAAACATTAACTCCAAGACACATAAAAGAGAGTTACTACTCTTATACTCAAGTTATCATTTAATTATGATTCAAGTCCACATTTCATTAGTTCCAAGACAAGCATAACCCATAAATGCTTGTTCATAGCACTTTCAAGACATAAAGAAGAGTTCTTCCTTTTATACTCAAGTTCCCATTTTAATTTAATGAGTAATCATGTTCAAGACTCACTTCTGATACCCCTAAGGTGTCACAACACTTGCTAGGACATCTTATACTAAGGCTCTATGCCTTAGGAGGTATAAGCTTTCATTTCAATTTAGATTTAAAACACTTTTGTTGAAACAGGGGACCGGGCGGGCGCCTATAAAGGACCGGGCGCCCGCTCAATAGAGCACTTTTGAAACCAAAACTTCTGGTCAAATGGGCGGGCGCTTGGTGCCTAAGTGGGTGGGCGCCTTGTACAATTTTCAGCAAACACCAATTTTCTTTCCAGGCCTAAACTTCTCCGTCTCAAGCGTAGGAGTAACTTTTTACTAACCCTTAGGCAATACCCATGACATCCAAACAAGTTCAGAACATTACTTTCAAGTATAATTCATTCTTTTTAAGCGTCCCACAAATAATAGAATAATTTTCATTTATTCCATTTAAGTATTTCACCGTCCCAAAAGTATAAGTATAATTTTCTAATATACTAATATAAACATTTAGGGATACTTCCATTCATTTCCCCGCACCACAAATAATGGTACAATTTTTCTAATAATATTTAAATCAAGTTACTATTTTACCGTCTCACGAATAGGAGTATATTTTGTTTAATAACACATATTAACAAACCCAGATGCTTACCAACAAGTTCAAAACACTTTTCAAGTTTCTTTCATATTTAGTACGCAATATATTTATACTCCCTTTGTCCCAAAATTACAAGTATCACGAAAATTGCTCAAAACACAATTTTAACAAGAACAAGTATCTGGAATAACATATATGCATGTTATTACAAGTAAGGGGGAGTCACTAGCTTACCTAGTCCGAAATCAAGTTGACCCAAATTAATTTTTGATTGGCAAGAAACGCTCTATTCAACGCCACGAATATTTATCCGGGACCGGAATCACGAACGGAGGGATAATTAAGCTCGAGGAGTCGAGAATAGGAAGAATCCTAAACCAAGATTTCAAGAACCAGAGAAAGAACGAGAAGAAAGATTTGGGAATCTTTCTCTGCAAAACACAACAAGATATACTTTCCACTTTCAAAGAATGACACCTAGGCCCCTCAAGTTCTAACTTTGACAAAAAGGCTCCTAAACTTTCAACTTTGACATTTAACCACCTTAATTTTCTAAAGTAGTTAAATAATTAACTCAAATAAAAATAGCATATAAATATGCTAGTCAAGAATTTAACAAGCAAGTCAAGAATTTAACAAATAAGTCAAATATTTAACGAGATTAAGGATGGGCGTTACACTCCCCACCAAAATTATTGAATTTTTTTCGTGATCCGGGTTTTTTTCCCAGAACAAAACCTTTATGTCCATATTCGGGTTCTGGATGACTTTTTCGTTTGAGAATAGGAGAGACAAATAAAGATGTATGAGAAGGTGGGGCAAAAGATGGGAGGATAATTGGGCACCAGCCACCAGCTAGGGGACATTGTTGACAGATCTAAGTTTTTGGTGGGAGAAGAACAAGGGTTAGAAGTTGGGTGGGAAGAGAAAGCAAGAAGAAGGGTAGTAGAAGGTGTGAACTCATAGGGGTGAGATTGATTGGGGAAACATACTAACAAAGTTTATGGGAAAATACAGAAATATACCCATGAACTTAGGCATTGGATTCAGTTATTCCCTAATGTCAAAAATTGATATATTTGCCTCCAAACTCAATGAATAATATGGCAGATTTGACATCCGTTAATTTTTTCCATCCAAAATTTAACTTTCATCCAAATTTTAATGATTACAGTGACCTAAATTGAATTAAACAACTTGGAAAAGGATAAATTGTGAACTATCAATCAAACTATATATCCTAAAGAATACTTATTATAGAATTAAGGATGTAAATAAAAATCATAACTCACCCCTACATCCACCATCTCTCTTAATTTGCAGGTCGCAATCACCACACCATCACCACTGCCACAAACCACCATTCCCAAACAAACTCCACCGTTTAAAACTCACCATTCATGGATTTAAAAAAGTGCTTATATTTATTCATAATAACAATCTAGCATCAACAAAACTATGTAAAGAACAAAATCCAATTCTTTATATGAATAGACTATTAACAAATTCAAGCTTCACAAACAAATTCTTATAAAAAAACATTTAAGATTTGTAAAAATTTCATCACTTTCTAAACTTAGTGATAACCATACTCCCTCCGTCCCATAATTATGTGGACAAATTTCCATTTTAGGCGTCACAAATGGTAAAGAATTTTTACTATTTCTCTCACTCATTCTCTCTCCTACTTTACTTTTATAACCTACTATTCTACCCCACTTTCTCACTCCTACTTCACTTTTCACACTCACAACAACTACCCACTACTATTCGTACCTTAATTCACGTGCAAAACTCATCATTTTGCCCACATAGTTATGGGTCGGAGGGAGTAATAAATAAAATCCTTCAAACCTTGAGTTCAATTTCATCAACAAAAAAAAAAAAAAATTGAAAGAATTTCATCAAAATTTTGAAATCCTAGATTTTGGGCATCCACTATAAACCTAGATTTGGAAAAAAAACCCATTGAAATTATTCAACAAACCCAAATTGTTTTACAAATTTGGGGATTTCACCCATAAATTCAAGATTTGAAAACCCCAAGAAAATTATCAAATTAGAGATTTTCTCTTTTCCAAACTATGAAGAGCTACAAAAATCAAAGGGGCAGGGGGCTTAGGGCGGAAGAGGAGGGTTGGTGATAGAGGTTAGACTCCACCCGTAGACGAGAGGGAGTAGGAGATATGGAAGACGAAACTAGAGAGGAGATCCGGCGGCGGCAGGCTGAAATAGAATAAGGAAGAAGGAAGGGAGTGGCAAAGTAGGATGGGGACATAGGGCCGGCCCTGATGCAAGAAAGGTGAGGCTATCGCCTAGGGCCACTGAAATTTTCCTCGATTTTAGGGCCACAAAATTTTGCAAATGTAATATAAAATAAATAGTTCTTATTTCAAACAAACAGATACCAGCGCTGCAGTGGTTAAGCGAAACAGGTTGAGGTGCTTGTTATGCAGTTATCCCGGGTTTAAGTCTTGCCCTTGTTATTCCTACTGTATTTCCTTTCTTTCTTTTATTCTGCCCCCACCTCTCTCTCTCTCTCTCTCTCTCTATCTCTCTCTCTCTCTCTCCTGGTGGGCTTTCCTTCCTTACCTTACTCCTATTGTTCTTCCTTTTTTAACTTCTTTTTCATTGTTTTCAAATTTAATGAACAAGTAAGATTTACTTTTTACAATATATTCTAATAAATTATTTGCAATCATTATTTCAACACTATTGCAATATCTTTTAAATTATTTTTATTTATGAATAAATTATGATGAAATATTTATTTAAGTTTTTTGAAATCTATCAAATTATATCTTTTTTTTTTCCGATGATCTCAATCAAATTAAATACCAAACCCACTTGTTCAAGTCTAAACAACAATTTTATTAATAAAACTCTTCAAACCTCGTTAGTCTGCGATTTATCGTCCAACTATTAAAAATGTTAAAACCTAAAAAACTAAACACTACCAATAATAAAAAGAACGACAAAGACGAAAATCCGAAGAGTGGTAGAAATTCAAAAATGCATCGAATTTGTTGCATGTGAGCGGATTTAAGAGCCTCAATTAAATAATTCGCCTAGGGCCCCAAATTAAACAGGACCGGCCCTAGATAGGGTATCAGCGGTGGATTGTGATTGGGATGGGTGGACGGTGAGATCTGTCACCGGCGATGGACTGGAATGGGTGGAATGGAGGGTAGGGAGAGGAAAGATGATTTTTTTTCTTTTCTTGTTGTTGGTTTTTATTGTACATTAAATTTTTTATTTAAGTCCTTAATTCTTTAATAAACATTATTCAGGATAATATAGTTTAATAGTTCGCAATTTATCCCTTTTTAAGTTGTTTAATTCAATTTAGATCATGTAATCGTTAAATTTTGGATGAAAAGTTAAATTTTGGATGAAAAAAAATAACAGAGGTCAAATATGTTCTATTATTCATTGAGTTTATGGGCAAATATGCCAATTTTCGACATTAGGGGTATATCTGCATCCAATGCCTAAGTTGAGGGGCATATTTCTGTATTTTCTCCAAAGTTCATTATATGAATGGTAAAATATGGGAAATAACTACGTTTTAGGGGTAAAAATGCAAGTTTCAAAAAAGTTCGTTACAAATTTCGTCTAATTCATTAGCTTTCGTCAAGTGTCATCCATTTGTACATTGAATTGCAATAATTTGTATACATAGGGCCTGATATTGCAATTTTTGAAATATTAGGTCCCACATTGCAACTTCATGTGAACTTGGTGGCAGTAAAAGTCCAATATCCTCCAACTTTTACCTCAAAAGAATCAGTTTAGTAAAAAAAATAGAAAAGATTTAATATTTTCAGCAATTTTAAATAATTTAATCCTTTCAATTTACAGTTTTAGTTTGCTCCGCGTAATCTAACAAACATGCCCTTCAAAATAGCAAACGGATCACAACAATTTTAGTTTGCTCCACGTAATCTAACGAACATACATTAGGTCTCACGTTGCAACTTCATGTGCAATCAAGGAGAAGTATATGGACTAGTATTGTTCTTGCCCAAACTTTTCCTCATATTTAAGATATCAACATCTAAGCACACATTGTTTCAACGCGTAAATAACCAAAATATTGATTTGCATCAATGTAGAGATTGAAATAATAATAATCTCAACTTGAGCTTCAGTATGATTGACAAAATGAATTGTCTCAATGCACCCAATCAAATGAGATCTATATCGAACACAACATCTTTCCAGTCTAAATAAAGCTAAGGATACTCGGTCGCGAAACAATATCCCAACAACAGTTTGGAAGGGGGAGGGGCGCGGAATTTTGTAGTTTGACAACCACAAAAGTTGGCATTTACTTATGTTTGACTTGCTAAATCCGGAACCATTAGGAAAGAGCCGGTAGACTGGCTGAACTATTCCCACATAGAAAGAAAAAAAGGCAGGACCATCGTGCATATAATCGTTTTGGATCAAAGATTATTGCACTAAAACTATTTTCTTAGAAATTCAGAAATACGAATTTTTATGTTTGGGGGTGGGGCAAAAATGGCAAGTGCGATACTTCCTTTAAGCTGGATGTAGTTGTAAGTAAGAAGGATATAGTATTCCAAGATATGTTTTTATGAGTTAAAAGTTGAAACATTAAAAAAATATATATACTTCCTCCGTCCCAAAATGATCTTCCTACTTTTTTCGCCGTTACTAGGAATGATCTTTGAGCAATAATTTTAGGTTGACTCAATCGTACTAATAAAAATCTGAAACTTGTTATTGACACACCATGAACATTACTATCAATAACAGGTTTTTAGATTTTCATTAGGATAATTAAACCAACTTAAAATCATTGCTCAAAGTTTCTTCGTAGTGACGTCGAAAAAAGTGTGAATATCATTTTGGGACGGAGGGAGTATGTAATAAATTTTACACAACTTTACTTTGTCAAATAAGACATTTTGTATGGCCATCTATTATTTTTTGATCTTTTTGTTCCCCTATTTTTTGATCTTGTACTAAAATATCAAAAAATAGTCAGCTAATGATGAAATGATGGCATAAAGAAGAGTAGCGATTGGTGAATATTCGGCTACTTCGCAGCCAGGAGACAGACATAAGCCTGAGCATAAGCTGAACCTGAACTTGAACGTGTTCCAAAGGCCAAAGGGATCATAGCCACGAGCCAGACATAAGCCTGAACCTGAACTTGAACCTATTCCAAAGGCCGAAGGGGATCGGCTTTATCCCAAACCACAGGCAAAAGCTTTCCTTCCACTATGCAAAGACAGAAAAACAACAGGAAAAGAAAGGGCACACTCCCTACGCAGGCATTATCCTGTTCAAGTTCAAAGGGACTTTCTCAGCCTGAACTGCTACTGAACTGAAGCAGATACAGACACCCCCGGTGCATTTCTTATGTTAATGGAATATAAAGGGAAAGAAACGGAGAAAAGAAAAAAAGAAAAAAAGAAATATTGATTCAATACAAGTCATCATGACTCGCATTTAATAGACCACGTTTTCGAAAATTTATGGTTCGGGTTTGACCCGGTTTTGCCCGCGACCCATGAGCTGCACGTACATCCATGAACCCATCATGACTCGCATTTAATAGGCCACGTTTTCGAGGCAAATGTCACATCACTCTGACACGTGCGCCGTACGAAATAAGGGGAAGGGTGAACGATTGAAGTGACAACCGTCGTTTGAAAAACTTGAACAGGCTTCCAACACCAAGTTGGCACATGGCATGACGAGGTCGACGTCGATAAAAGCTATAGCATTTGAGCCGATGTCACGAAGCATGGCATGCCGAATAGTTAGGACGATATGGAAGGATTCAGTATAAGGACGCAACCGACATTACGACAATGGACCGACATCCCTAATGATTTTGGAGAATAAGACGAGACCAAGATGAGAAAGGGTTGGGGACATGTCGAGGTCAGGCGGTGATCGGATTTATGGTTGAATTACAGGTCAAGTTAAAAGGCTCAAGCTATGAAATAAACAGATCAGAGACGACGGCCATAGGAAAGGTAAAATCCCATTATATATATATATATATATATATATATATATATATATAACAAAAAGATACCCCCACAACAAGGCCGGGGGCCTGACCTGTACAGAATCAAAAAAAAAAAAAAAAACCTACTAGATTATGCAAACTAAAGATTCAAGAAAGATCACAATCTTGATCTTGATCTTCATCATCTTCCTCCCACTCAACATCTCCATCATACCCATATTCATCAATAATAATGGGTTCTGGATCATCTTCATCATCATCCTCGTCCTCATCCTCTGACTCTTATGCATCGGAATCATCGTCGGAAAACTCATCGGTTGGGTCAGGCTCTCCAAATTCACCATTACTATCGGAGGGTGACTCCTCCGCCGGAAAAGACGAACAGTACTTGGAGTGAAACATGGAATCACTGCTGCTGCTGGGGTCAGAATTTGAATCATGGCTCTTTGAATCAGAACCTACTTCTTTTGGGAAAGCATCATCGTACTTTCTCTTTGAAACCATTTTGAGTACTTTCTGGAGAATCTTGAGAGCAAAAGAAAAATTTTGTGTGGAAGGCAAGAGAAACATAGGGACGTTTGCTCTTATGTATCCCCAGAATACCAAGGGACAGTGTATTTATACCACTCATATTTGGGGCGCAATTAATGAATGTCCGCTCTCCAAGAGGAATAATGATTCCACCTGAATCAAATCCATAGTGACATCGGCAAATCCAATCAGCAAGGGATTTTTGGCGGCTATGGGTCAAATCAATATAAATGAAGTGCAGGTGAAGTACGGACTACAGTTCCTACTCGGCATGCCGAGATAGAAACTCGGGGGCCACTGAACGACATAAACCGACTTGGGTAAGCGGGACCCATATGCTCTGGGCCCATACACCTAAGAGGCCTATACCGAGAGACCTATTCACCAGAGGCCCTGCTTATGGTACGATATCGACATGCCGAGCAGGCAGTCCTTACCTAGGCCTAATCCCTGGTCGGCCTCTATGATGAGCCGATTTAGATGACGGGCCGAGATGTATCATAAACCTCCCATTACCGCAGGTAGTCCACTTATGGAGTTTGATTACTGTTGGTCCCAGAGGGCAACAAGGGTATAGAACCGCTAGAGGGGGGGGGGTGAATAGCGGTCCAAAACTTTTTCAAAAATACCCTTAAAATCAACCGAGTACTTATCAGTTTGGCCAACTGCGGTTCAAAGCACAAGAACCGAACTGATAAAATGCACAGCGGAGTTTGCGGTTTGGCCAAATAGGTTAGTTAATGAGTTGGGAGGTTTGACTCAGGTTGAGAAAACACTATGATGCAACTGAATAGTTAAACTTAAAGTTCAAAGGAAAACACAATTCATCTTTCAAGTCATTTCGTATATGGAGACAAGTTAAAGACCACAAACAAGAAAGATAAATACCAAGACAGAAAATAAAGATCAAACACACAAATTGAAGAGGTTCGTTCTTAAATGAAATACGTCCTCTACCTAGATGGTTAGTCTAGGATTTTCTAATAGCTACTATACTTGTATTAATTTAGAGGAGGTTTTACAAGATGAATCTAAACTCTAAACAATAAGTCTAACCTAAGCTATAATAACAACTGGTGTTTTCGAAGTATATAATCTATGTGATCATATAAATCAGGTGTGTGTGTGAAAAGAAATCAAATGCTCTAAGTATCTAAATGATGGTTGAGCAAATGGAAGTCTTTTGGTGTAAAGGCTGAATATGAAAGGTTGTTGGGCTTGAAGCTTTGATGAAGAAAACTGGGTTTGCTAAGGAGATGGTTTGAAGATATGAATATCTGGGTTTGAATCTTCAAAGCAAACTTGAACACTTGGGAATGAATCTCTTGAAGCTCAGCAACCTTCATTGTTGAATAATGGAGGCTATTTATAGGCAGAGCACCCTTGTGACCGTTGGGTAAAGATTTGAATCAAATCTGTGTTGGTAGTGGTGCCCTAGGCACGTTTAATAAACGTTGTAATTGTTATCATTTATTTCATATCAATAAAGAGATGTTTTGATTATTATTGTTGTTCATGTTTACTTATAATAATCTCCGTCCCTAGTACTTATTAAGCACTAGTATAAAGGCTAAATGATCATGGGATGATCATGTTAGATTTATGGGTACTTGTTTGGAACAAGGTACTGGACATGACCCGCTGTATGAGATTTATGTCATGGTCTATATCGAGCATATATCTCATATTAGTTATGTCATTCGAATCCTTGGACATGAAGTTATTATAGTCTTCCACTTGATGAACATTATGTTTGACATATTCAAACGCTACCTTTAACCGGGTAGTTATAAAGGGTATGATTGGCATAATCGGATTCACGTAGGGAAGAATAATAAGCTAAATGGATTTGTCCCTCTTCGGAGAGATGTCAAGCTTGGGCCTCTCGTAGGAATGATGTTGATGAAATGTTCGGCCGGACTCAAATGAATTGATTAGATCAATGTCATTTGGATTATCAACATATTCGGAATCGAGAAAGTATTGAACAAAACAAGTTGAATCGTTGACCATGACTTGTGTTCAATTACATCGTGGACAAAGGGATTTTGACATGTTCTAAAGGAATGCGAACTTGTATCTAGTTATACTATTTGGGTAGGTATGACGGTTTTCTAGAACCTAATCATATCTTATGGTTTCATGTTTGAACCCATTGCCAACTTAGTATAATCCTAGAGGGTCACACACAATAGAACGAATCTTAAATAAGGACTACATTGGAATTTTGGAATTTCTGGGAATCTGGACAAGTGGGCGACCGCACAATATGGGTTGGGCGGCCGCACAGTTTGGGTCAGTTTGTACCAGAAACCTTCTAGATAGATGTACGACCACACAAGGGTTTTGGGCGGCCGCACACTATGTAACACCCATCGAATTTCTTGTTAAATATTTGACATATTTGTTAAATACTTGAACTTGCATATTATGTGCTAGTTTTATTTGGGTTAAATCTTTAACTACTTTAAATAGTTAAGGTGGTTAAATGTCTAGTTTTGACTTTTGGGTCATTTGTGAAAATTTGACTTTAGGGGTCTTTTTGTTAAAAGTAAAACTTGAGGGGCCTAAGTGCAATTCTTTGAAAGTTTCAAAGTATATCATCTTTGTTGGGTTGCCTGGGAAAGTCATTTTCCCCAAATTCATTACGTGCACTCCCTCTGTTCTAAACCTAGGGTTAAAAGTTTTCCCTATTCTCGACTCCTCGAGTTTAATTATCCCTCCGTTCTTGATTCTGATCCCGGATTAATATTCGTGGCGTTGAATAGAGCGTTCCAGGCCGAACAGAAATAAGTTTTGGTCAACTTGAATTTTGACTAGGTAAGTTATTAGCTCCCCCTTACTTGTAATAACATGCATAAATGTTATTCTCGATACTTGTAAATGTTAATTTCGTGTTTGGGACGATTTTTGTGGTACTTGTAATTATGGGACAAGTGGAGTATAAAAGACTTGGTAGAAAGGGAAATTATACTTGAACAATTTGTTTTGAAGTAGGCTTTTATGCCCTGGGTATTGTTAAAACGTTAGTAAAAGTTACTCCTACGCTTGGGACGGAGAATTGTTAAGTTTGAACTCAGGGGAAAACTACCAAATTGTACCGAGCACGGTCGTGCGCCTTTATTTGGCACGGTCGTGCCAAATATCACCTTTAGGCAAATTTCCTCGACAGTGTTAGCACGGTCGTGTGCCTTTTATTGGCACGGTCGTGCCGAAAATTAGTTTTGTGTGAGAACTCTCGACCTTGATGGCACGGTCGTGCCATTTTTGCACGCGCGGTCGTGCCAAGTGGGAATTCTGATTTTCCTTCTTGAATTGTTTCCTCCATAACTTTCTATAGGAAAGTCGGAATCAAGATCCGAAAGAAGCTGAATAACCTAGACTCAGAGGGCTATTCAAAGACAAAATTAGTGAGGTTTTAAGGTGATTGTATAGAGCATCTAGATAGGTGTTTTAGGACATTGAACATAAGTATAAGAGTAGTATCTCTTCTTTATATCTTGAAAGTGCTATGATCAAGCACTAATGTGTTATACTTGTTGTGAATCCAATGATTGTACACCTTAGAGGCATTAGCATAAGGTCTTAGACTTGAACATCCTAAGAATAGGATTGGGATTTGGTAAGAGTAAATGTATAACTCTTATACTTGTTTGAATGTCCAAAGATTGGAAGTTATAACTTGAAGTATAAGACCTTAAAATCTTGTACGTGATTTGAACATCCAAAGAATTGGATTAAGACTTGAATATAAGATAATAAAATCTTGTACTTGACTTGACACCAATACATATGTATGGTAGTGAACTAGAAAGTGCTATAAGTAAGCACTAA
This sequence comes from Campanula takesimana, assembly GCA_026119855.1. NCBI lineage: Eukaryota > Viridiplantae > Streptophyta > Magnoliopsida > Asterales > Campanulaceae > Campanula > Campanula takesimana. Next base: position 6,015 of record JAOWBW010001703.1, on the reverse strand, counting down.
CGTGTATGAGACATGTTCTTGTTGTGTATGTGCAAACATTGCATACATTTTCTTGATACAAGGTGACTTCTTGATTACTTGAAGCATGTTCCTTGTTGAGCTAGTCCACTACTTTTGGATTAGTTCTTCTCCCGTTGTTCAAGTAAATATCTACTTGTACTTTTTTGTGTGAGTCCAGCTGGTTCTCCTTGCTTGTTCGAAAATGTATAGGTTCACGCTTGTCGCGAGAGCTGGGGTTTAAGTGACAATCGGGTCCCTATGTATTTCCGCCCGACCCCTTACTACCGGCCATAGTAAGGGCATAACTTCCTTAGTTGGAGCAATAAGCCTGACTTAAGTGAATGCTAAACTCCCGTCCCGAACACCTCGTGAATAATCATGAGTACTGATATTGAGAATGACACTGGTTACCGGGTCTTCTGATATATACTGAATAATCAGTTCCTGTTATTGATCGTGATGTCAAAGTAATACAAGCTTCGACAACAATGGTATTCTTGGAGGAATAAGGAAGGAAGCAATATCCTTATAACTTGCTTGTTTAGCCTTATGTGCTACTTGATGAGTGGATTATCCTCTCATATACTTGTTACTTGATGATACTTGAGATATGATTATTTGAGTATCTACTTGAATTGCATGATAACATGTCATGTAGTTGCATCTAATAGCTTACTGAGATTTATCTCACCCTTTATTTGCTTTCCCCCCAGGAAAGGAAGGATAGTGTGCAGTGAGGCTCGACATAGTTGGGAGCTTACTTCGCAGGTCGTGATTATTTTGGGGCTTGTTTCCTTTTACACTTGGTGAGGACGATGTATTGGGTTGTATAACTCCTTATTTTGGGGTAGACAGTCTTGTTCAGTTCTTGTTGTCACTAGACATCTTGTATAGTACTCTTAATGCCAGCTTATGTGCTAGGCATGTTTCCGCTGTGTATGTATTAAGTTTGGTTTTAAATTTTCTTGTCTAGAACTCGTGTTGTGAGCTAGTATAGCTCCTTACTCTAGAGTATATATATATCATGTCAGTTTGTTAAACAAATGTCATTAAGTTCTTGTTAAGTTTCTTGTTTCTCGTTAGGCACTCCCATCCAGGTTCGAGGTTCTATTAGGGGATCCCGGTACCTGGGGGCGTGTCAGGTTGGTATCAGAGCTACCCTGGTTTAGCTACCCTGTTTAGCTACCTTGGTTTGCTCTAAGTCTGGATAGGGTCTATGGCCTAGGTATGGGTGAGTCTTGGGGTGTTATTAATAACGCTGAGTGTTTACCTACAGGTACAATGAGTTCTGAAGGTACTAGTGGTAGTAATCAGCTGAGATCTATAACTCCTCAAGAAGAAATGGTTGATAATGTTGACTGGGATTATCCTAATCGCCTTACAAGGTTCTTGAAGCTGAAACCTCGTAGTTTTGATGGGGAATTTGATGTTAAAAAGGCAGAAGAGTGGATTGAAAGTATTGAGAAGATCTTTACAGCCTTGAGATGTGCAGGTGGTGATAAGGTAACCTTTGCAACCTTTAAACTTGAGAAAGCCGCTGAGCATTGGTGGCAAGTGTTGAGCAAAAGTTGGGAACTGGAAGGTGTACCACAGACATGGGAGAATTTTCTTAAAGCTTTTAAGTCGCAGTTTATTCCAACAGTGGTCCAAGATAGGAAAGAGATGGAATTTCTAAATCTGGAGCAGGGAAGTCTGACCGTGGGGTAATACTCAACCAAGTTCACAGAATTGGCAAGGTATTGTGATCACTTAGTTCCAAATGAGGCCAAGAAGGCACAGAGGTTTGTTAAAGGGTTAAGGACTGAGTATAGAAAGCAACTTCTTTCTCTACAGCTCACTAGCTATCAGCAAGCAGTGGAGAAGTCTTATACTATTGAAAATGATATCGAAGAACACAAGGTGAAGTTGGGAACAACCATGACTGGTCGTGTATCGGAGAAAACTCAGGGATCTGGTTCTAAAGGTGGTAAATCTGGCCGCCAAGATCGTCGATTCCGACAGCCAACTGAAAGCAAAGGTAGTGTATCAACTGGTTCGAGGACAACAGTCCAATGTCTCAGGAGAGTATGTGGCTTTTGTTCGAAAGAAGGCCATTCTGAAGACAAGTGTTGGCTAAAGCAAGGAAAGTGTATAGTGTGTGGTGAAGCGGGGCACTTTTCTAGAAATTGTTCTAAAAGTAAAGTAAATCAAGTTGGGGGTACAAGTCAACCAGCCTCAGGTTCCAAGAGAGATAGTGGGGGTCAACCAAAAGTTCAGGGTCGAGTGTTTGCTTTAGATCAGCAGGGTGTAGCTGAGTCTTCTGCGGTCATAGGAGGTATTATATTACTTTCTAGTACGAGAGCGCGAGTCTTGATAGATCCAGGCTCATCTCATTCTTATGTGGCATCTCATTTTGTGTCGCATTTGCATGTTCTTCCTGATTCTATGCCTTATATGCTAGAAGTATCTTCCCCTATGGGAGATTGCATGTTTACTTCTGAGGTCTACAAGAAATGTGAGGTTCTTGTGGGTGATCATGCCCTTCTTGCCGACCTAGTCGTGTTACCTATAAGGGACTTTGGCGTGATTCTTGGCATGGATTGGCTATATGTGCATCATGCATCTGTTGATTGTTATAGAAAAGTAGTAACTTTTTCTATTCCTGGTTTGCCTGATTTTACCTTTGAAGGTGATAGGCCTTTATGTGCTATACATGTTATTTCTGCTTTAAAAGCTAGAAAACTTTTATCTCGTGGTTGTGCCGGGTATCTCGCATGTGTGCTTGATCAGAGTTTATCTGTTCCCAAGATGGAGGATATTCCTGTTGTGTCTGAATTTTCAGATGTGTTCTCTTCTGAGTATAGCATGCCACCTGATCGAGAGCTTGAGTTCTGTATTGAGTTATTACCAGGTACAGCACCAATCTCTAAAGCACCTTATAGAATGGCTCCAGCTGAGTTGAGAGAGTTAAAAACACAGCTTGAGGAATTGCTTGATCGGGGCTTTATCAGGCCTAGTGTATCACCGTGGGGTGCACCAGTGTTATTTGTCAGAAAGAAAGATGGGACTCTGCGATTGTGTATTGATTACAGAGATCTTAATCAGGTAACTATTAAGAATAAATATCCGTTACCTCATATTGATGACTTGTTTGATCAGCTTCAGGGTTCAGTAGTGTATTCGAAGCTTGACTTGAGAAGTGGTTATCATCAGTTGAAAATCAGATCTGAGGATATACCAAAGACAGCTTTCCGTACCAGGTATGGGCATTATGAGTTTATTGTTATGCCATTCGGTTTGACAAATGCTCCAGCTGTATTTATGGATTTGATGAACCGTATATTCAAGCCATATCTTGATTGCTTTGTGGTGGTATTCATTGATGATATTCTTGTGTATTCTAAGTCACGGGCTGAGCATGACCAACATCTCAGAGTGGTATTACAAGTTCTTCGTGAGAAACAACTATTTGCAAAATTCAGCAAATGTGCTTTCTGGTTAGAAGAAGTTTCATTCTTGGGGCATGTTGTGTCTGCTACTGGTATTGCAGTAGATCCTTCCAAAGTTGAAGCAGTTGTAAACTGGAAGAGGCCAACTACAGTGACTGAGATCCGTAGTTTCTTGGGCTTGGCTAGTTATTATCGGAGGTTCATTGAGGGATTCTCCAAGATTGCTACTCCATTGACTAATATGACTCGAAAAGCTATTTCTTTTGAGTGGAATGATAAATGTGAAGCAAGTTTTCAGGAGTTAAAAAGGCGTTTGACTACAGCTCCAGTCTTGGCTTTGCCTAATGGTTCTGAGCATTTCATGGTTTATACTGATGCTTCTAAAGAAGGATTGGGTTGTGTTCTGATGCAAGATGGCAAGGTAATATCTTATGCTTCTCGAAAATTATCTCCTTATGAAAAGAATTATCCTACTCATGATTTAGAGTTGGCTGCGATTATTTTTGCTTTGCATAAATGGAGGCATTACTTGTATGGAACCAAATTTGAAGTCTTTACTGATCATAAGAGCTTGAAGTACTTGTTTTCTCAAAAAGAGCTTAACATGAGGCAACGTAGATGGATGGAGAAATTGAAGGATCATGATTGTACTATCCTTTATCATCCAGGAAAAGCAAATGTTGTGGCAGATGCATTGAGCAGAAAGACTTATATTTCTTGCTTGATGATTCGTGAATGGAAGATGTTTGAAGACTTGTGTGATTGGAGTCCTTGTGAATCAAATCATGGAGTTATGTTTGCGAATATAAAAGCTACTTCAGATTTACTCCAACAGATCAAAGAAGCTCAGGTAGTTGATTCTGAATTGCAGAAAATCATTAGCGGAATGAATGAAGGAAAGCAACCAGATTTTTCTTTTAATAGTGATGGAATTCTTACCTTTCGAGGTAGAGTTTGTATTCCAGTTGATCCTGAGATAAAGAAGAAAGTTCTTGAAGAGGCTCACAAAGCCAAGTACACTATTCATCCTGGAAGTACTAAAATGTACCAAGACTTGAAGAAACATTTCTGGTGGAACAATATGAAAAGAGAAATTGCTGAGTATGTATCCAAATGTTTGACTTGTCAACAAGTAAAGGTGGAACATCAACGTCCAGCAGGTTTGTTGCAACCATTGGAAATTCCAGAGTGGAAATGGGAGCATATTACTATGGATTTTGTGACTGGTTTGCCACGTACCAGACGAGTCCATGATGCTGTTTGGGTTATTGTGGACAGGTTGACTAAATCAGCTCACTTCTTGTCTGTTTCCATGGGATATTCATTGTCTCAATTGGCATCTTTGTATGTTCAGGAGATTATCCGACTGCATGGGGTTCCTGTGAGTATTGTATCTGATAGAGATCCTCGTTTTACTTCTCGATTCTGGCAGGCTCTTCAGGGTGCTATGGGTACTAAATTGAATTTCAGTACAGCTTTTCATCCTCAATCTGATGGGCAATCTGAGAGACTTATACAGATTCTCGAGGATATGTTACGTGCTTGTGTTATTGATTTCAAAGGCAGTTGGGATACTCATCTTCCTTTGGCTGAGTTTGCTTATAATAACAGTTTTCAGTCTAGCATTGAAATGGCTCCATATGAGGCTCTTTATGGCAGAAAATGTCGATCTCCTATATGCTGGGATGAAGTGGGAGAAGCTAGACTCTTGGGTCCTGAAATGGTTCAACAGTCAGTTGAAAGTGTGAAACTTATTCGAGATAGATTGCGCACAGCTCAGAGTAGACAAAAGAGTTATGCAGATCATCGTAGAAGGGATCTTGAATTCCAGGTAGGTGACTTTGTATTCTTGAAGGTCTCTCCTCGTAGAGGTATAAAGAGATTTGGGAAGAAAGGAAAGTTATCTCCTCGTTATATCGGTCCATTTGAGATTCTTGAAAGAGTTGGTAAGTTGGCTTATAGAGTGGCTTTACCTCCTTGTTTATCGGGTATTCATGATGTGTTCCATGTATCTATGCTTCGCAAGTATATTGCAGATGAATCACATGTTCTTGAGTATGAGGCTATTCCATTTCAGCCTGATTTGTCTTATGAGGAACAGCCTGTTGAAATTCTTGACTGGAAAGAGCAAGTATTGCGTACCAAAAGGATTCCTATTGTGAAAGTCCTTTGGAGAAATCATGAAATTGAAGAGGCTACTTGGGAAACCGAGAAAGAGATGCGAGATAAATACCCGAGCCTATTTGAAAATCTTGGTAAGTAAAATTCGTGGGCGAATTTTCTTTAAGGTGGGGAGGATGTAACACCCATCGAATTTCTTGTTAAATATTTGACATATTTGTTAAATACTTGAACTTGCATATTATGTGCTAGTTTTATTTGGGTTAAATCTTTAACTGCTTTAAATAGTTAAGGTGGTTAAATGTCTAGTTTTGACTTTTGGGTCATTTGTGAAAATTTGACTTTAGGGGTCTTTTTGTTAAAAGTGAAACTTGAGGGGCCTAAGTGCAATTCTTTGAAAGTTTCAAAGTATATCATCTTTGTTGGGTTGCCTGGGAAAGTCATTTTCCCCAAATTCCATTACGTG
>JAOWBW010001702.1:83069-218879 GCA_026119855.1 Campanula takesimana | reverse complement strand
AGGTAGTACTATTTAAAAAAGAAAAAATACCACTTAAAGATAGACATTAGTATCATTTCAAGGGAATAACTTAACTTTAAGTTTTTGGACGTGATATCTTTTTTAATTTATGGATACGTGCATTCTAGCCACCTGTCATTCTACGAAAAGTAAATCAAAGTTCATATGAACAGACGGTACGAAATAAGTTCAAAACTATAAGGGGGAGAAGTTAAATTGAGAAAGGAGCTCACTTCATTCTCGTGGAAAACACATTCCGTACTGTAGACATTGTTCACATCATCACCAACATGAAGGGAATATCGACGGATGAAACGAACTTTGACAGCTTGATCAATGTTGAATGGATCTAGTTTCACTGAATAGTTTAAATTCATGAACAATGGGAAGGGAAAGAGATATTTAGAAGGAATAGTTTAAAACAGAGGAGCCATGGGAAAGGAGAAGATATTTGGAAGTAATGCAGACGTATTTTTGTGGAGGAGCGGAGGTGTTTTTATACTAACTTGATGGAGGTATTAGAAGACGAAGCAGTTCAAAATTCAGCAAAACCGCTAATGTAGCCAATTGAATAGGAAGTAACCAAAAAAAAAAGAAGAGAGAAAAATTTCAATCCCCAATGGTGAGAGCAATTTCAAAAATAAAAAATAAAAAAAATCTGTATATATTATGCAACATCTACGACAGTGTTAATAAATAGTAATATTAAACAATTAGAAAAGGAAATTTGTGAGTAATAGTCTATTTTTGTTTTTTTTTTAAGGGAGAGCAGTGACGAAGGTTACAAATTAAATACACAATTCATGAAATTTATCGTTCTAATCTGATATCCAGATCGAAGAGAGACGCAGAAGATAAAAAAAGAAAAGGGGAAGGTCTTACAAAAGCCTAAAAAAGAGAAAACATGCTTATTGAACAGAAGCAGGAGATGGGAATAGTACAGATAATTGACTTTGTTGGTGGTGGTGGTGTTTTTGCCGGAGAGCTGACTCCGTTCCACATCCCTCCACTTATTTATTGCGCCTGTCCACAAATCACTAACTTGTTCGAGATTAATCCTAAATCTGAGGTGAAGGGGGCAAAGCAAAACACGTGGGGAAGACAGGGGTTAAAAGTGTTCTTGTATCATACAATTATATAAAAAGAGAGCAGGTACCTTTTAGGTAGTGCCGTAGGGCCTTTAATTCGCAAACATCGATTCCACAAAGTGACTGTGGCTTTCACTTTCATATTCTCAACCCCTATTTTGCATAGATACAACAAATATTGAATTTAGATGGACATTGCTCGATAGAGTCGAGCTATTGGTGTGTGTGTATATGATGGAGTTGGGGGTGTAGGAGGAAGACACTTGAACCCCAAAATTTAAATATTCTCAAACAAACCCGTTAACCATGACTTATAGAATAAATTCCAAATGAAACGGAAGTACAAATCATAGGACAAAAAAAGATGGTGAATAAGCAGATTCATGAGGCACCAGTAGAAAGATTCATGAGGCACCAGTAGAAATAGCCAAATATCGAGCATTAAGTCCATATGACAGGAATGAGCGACGCAATAAGGCATTATAGATCAGATCTAAAGATTAAGCAATAGGAAGCAAGATGATCCACCAAGTCTTATGTTTTTTTTAATCAGTAGTAAGACCTATGTTAAATACATGAACTTGATTAATTAGCCAAAAAAAAAAAAAAAACTAATGACTAAAAGACTCCTGATTCATGGATGCATTCCAACAAAGTCAGCTTCACTTTTACTTGGCAAAACCCATGATTTGCTCATAGAATCTTCCCCACAATACAAAATCCAATTCAATAACATAAATAAATACTTCAAGGGTGTACTGTGAAAATCAAATACAACAGATGAGCCAGAAATGGTGTAGGTAGGTCCATGTCAATTCAAGAATGTTTCACTACACCACTTTCAGGCAATAGCTCCAACTCCCCCCCCCCCCCCCAAAGCCTAGAAGGATTGAAATCTAACCTTGGATAAAACATTTCTCAGACTTGCAGCACGAGACTCTATTAGATTTTCAGGAAGTGGGTCTCCAATTGTTAGTCCATTCACGCAATCTCGTAATAAAAATTAATGTCCGTCATACATAAATGTATAATAATGTTTTCTCATACATAATTGCATATTAATTTTAATTTCCATCCAAATGGTGATATACCTCTCAAATGAAAAGACACACCCTCTATTAGAAAATAATAATAATAATAATAATAATAATAATAATAATAATAATAATAATAATAATAATAATAATAATAATAATAATAATAATCTTTTCAAAATCAACATGCTATACAACACATTCATTTAGTTGTTAACCAACCATACATAGAACACAAAAAGAAAAAGTAGTGTAAGGCATAAAGCAAAAGTACTATAATTTCTAAAAAAGATAACAAATTCACTTTTTTCATATGTAGGCTATATAATTTCATTTTCTATGAAATAAAGGAGCAACTTTGAAACATTTTTAGTATTCCCTCCAATTCCTAAATGAATAACTAATTACTTTTACATTTGGTACACACAGAGCATTTTCCTTTTCTTGAAGAACAAAAAAAAAAAACCTTTTCTTGAAGCACAAAAAAGCACTAACATTTTGAACTATAAACAGAGTGAAATGCAATTAAGTAGAAATAGAAACTAACAAAACCATTAATTTATATTGATTGAGTGAAAGTGGAAAAGAAAAGAAACTTACTGAGAGAACGCTTGTGAGACTCATGGGCGGATCTTATGTGTAAATAGGGGGTACACGTGCACCCGGTCAACCCAAATTTTTTTAACTAAAAAAAATTTTTTTTTTTTTTTTTTACTAAGTGCACCCCAAAAAATTAATTAGAGTGGTAATTTAACTAGAAGGGATGTGAACTTAGTAAAAGAAAAGTTAACAAGTTATTTAGTGTAAATTGTGTACTTTTTCTTTTATAAGACAATTGTTTTGAACTTATATACTTAATTATGTACTTGAATATAATTACGTTTTAAAATTTTTGGGTATGGAGTTATTTAGTGTAAATTGTGCACCCGGTGGTTGAAAATCCTAGATCCGCCACTGGTGAGACTGAAGATTATCAACATAAACATCGCCTTCCAGATCTCCACTCCGCTTACTACTCGGAGATGCTATTGTGTCATTGTTGACGACGGTGAATCCGGCGCAGAACATCGATGTGGCCGTCGGTACGGTTTGCTGCAACGATGATATGTTTGCTTCCGATCCATTATTTCTTTCATCCAATATACGGCTCTAATTTACCATCATCTGAAACCACCAAACAATTTCAAGATTATCAAAATCATAGCGTGATTTTCAATTCAAATTAGGGAGATAAATTTTTTTTGCTTAGAATTATGCAAAAGTGAATTGAAGAGGAGGTGACCATTCGTGTGACTTTGTGTGCGTGAGTTTGTTAATCACAAAAAAATGGTTTGATGGAGAGAAAGAGTAGGGAGAAAGAATTCGCTTCCCAAGATTTTTCTCCCGTTAATGGAGGCCCTCTACCGTTTTACACGTATAGTACATGTGGCATGAGAAGGGAGCCACTAAATGTGAATAAAACCAATTATAAAATGTGAGTAATGGGTATAAGGGCATGAAAAAAGAATTGTAACAAATGGGTTATTTGGACTGAAATAACTTCTTAATTCCCATCAAGCGGTGTAAACACGTGGCTCACAAGAAAATGTAGAAGCATGCGGCTGCCACGTTTATAACCCATCAAACCATGTTCGGAGCCAAAATCACGGACGAATATGTTTTCTGATTTGAAGGAGTAATATGCAACGTGTCCAAGGTTTCCTCTTTTAGTATTAATGTGGGCCATTTCTGTTGGAATAGTGATGTAAAGGAGGAAGTTTTGACGGGTAGGCATCTTTCTCTCTTCTTTCTCGTTCGGCGAGATGCCGGGGATCTTTTAACGAGAATAGCGGGTTTGATCCAATTCTCTTAGGCGTAGGCTTCCCCCTTCTTTTTTTTCCCTATTTGTAAGAATCAACAAAAAAGTCTTTTGCGATGAGTTACGCAACGTAGATTAATCAAATAATCAACGGGGCAATCAGCATTAATCGCAGTAAGATCAAGAACAAAAGTAACACGCAATAAAGCATACTATAACAATAAGAAAATCAAAGAGCAAGTTAGAAACTTATCGGGGTAGATCGAGTCGCCTTAGGAAGACTTCCCTAAGAGAAACTATTGCCTCCTACTCGTGCGATTTCGGATACAGATAATTCCTCCGAGGGTAAAACGATCTCAGAATTTGAGTCAAGAACGATGCACACAAACTCAAATCCAACTGCAGCTCTATCTCATTCACGTGAGTCTCTCGTGATTTTACCATAGATTAGGGATTTTCGATATCTCCAAAAGGATTTCAACCTCTCATGTACATAGAAGAGAAACGGACAAAGAAAACAGAAGAACGAACATAACAGTGAAGAACAATAGCCATGACAGTACGCGAGGCGCTGCACATCTCATGATCACAGTCAGTTTTCTTTTTGTTCTCTGCCATGCCCTTTCTTCTCATGTATATGAATCTATCCAAAACCAAAGGCACTAAAACTCCCTTTATTCACGTGCCATATTTTTGGTTTATAAGACATTTGATTAGGACTCTCAATCCTAATTAATTGGTTTACGATTTTATCCTTTCATTATACAAGACATCAAGTGGAATTTGACTTCTCGTTAATTGATCAAAGAGTCCATTTTGACTGCATGAATCAATTTAGTTAACTTTAATTAATTACTAAAGTTAAACCAATTACAATTATAAAATTATTTAAATCAAACAAATACATAAAGTATTCCACAATTAAAGATGACTAGAAAATCCTTAACTTTAATTATAATGGACTCCGATAATCCAAAATAATGAAACAAAGTATAAAGTATTTTTCATTATCTTTAAACAGGAATAACTTCAACGTATAAGTATTTAAACTATGGATTTTTACCATAAATAGAAATATCTCATTCTATAATTATAACTTTCAAATCCACGTCAAACATCCAAAAATTGACTTTGGTCAACCGTTTTGAGAACCAACAAGTGGACTCACTCAAAGATCACCTTGGATCAATATTTCCAACAATCCCCCACAATCCATAGTGAAAATACGAGTTGAGACTATCCATGTCATGCTTTCAGTAGAAACGTACCTTCCGGCTTGAACCGCTACCTAAGTTAGTCAACGCAAACCCCCAAAGGACCAGATGAACGGTGTCTTGAATCTGATGCCTTTGGATGTAAAGGCCTTTGTTGGTAATAACACGACAAAGGTTCTGATAGGTCCTCTATCGTAAATTTGACGCATATAGGCCATACGTCCTGATCCTCAATCATGAGTGCTTTTAAGGAATAACCCATTTCCTCTAGTTGCGGCTAACAACAACACTCACTTAGCTGGGCCTCTCCAAAGATGTACTGCTAGCATCTTGTCTTAAAGACTTGATCCCATTCAAAGTTCTAAAAACTTTTACTAAACTTGCAGTAATGAGCACCTTCCAGGTTATTCAGGGGACAGACTCAGATATAAAATATATCAATCTGTTTTGGTGCTCCGATCCACCCCACAGCTTGTTATTACCACATTGAACCTTCTTTGTAGGATCTCCACTCGGATAGGTTGGGTTGCTACTGCGTTTGAATCAGTCGGGGTTCAGTCTCTTCCCTAAACCTGGATTTATGAACAAGAACTAATTCAAGTTCTTTTGGTTTAAATGTTAGTTGTGTTACATTGGTACCTCCATAATCAACAACTACCTTTATATAGACACAAGATCCTTTATAGATTTTAATCTAACTTGTATGTGTCACAAATATCATCTTATTATTTAAGTACTTATAATCTTTAGACATACTCTCAAAAATTACTAACAGTAGATATAGTCGATCATGGCTAAATACAGACATGATTGTCAGTTAGTCCATTCAACTTTATCATACTCACACGTACTTATAATAAGTCGCTCAACACAATGAGCCTTAATACAATATATTGTTTAACATACCTCCAAACGACGGGCCCATTGACTAAGGTAACTATAAACAAATATATTCATTAATGATTGCGAGAACCATTAATCATTCCTGCTTTATATTGAGATTAACTCAATATGTAGCACAAGAGAAACAACTCTCTTCAAGTATTTAAAAATACTTAATCAAGAGCTCCACCAAGAACTCTAGTTGGTCAACTAGTGTCTACAGAATTTAGTACAAATAGAGACGTCTCTCTAAACAACTAAATCTCCAAGACACATCAAATAACCAATATCTGAGAATATTATAGATTAGCAACTTCACATCCTTATAGAAAGTTAATAAAATTAACAAATTATCTTTTTAACGATTCTAATTTTCTCAAGAATACTTTTAGTATAATTAATTTGAGAAAATGTAACACCTCAAATGATCAGTTTGAAGCCGAGAATCTCGTTAAAAATTTCATCCTTATATTTCAAACTTACTATTCAAGACTGACATGCACCCATTAATTTATCTCGATAAATTTCAACTAAATGAATACAAACCAAAATTATGGCACACACAAATACGTTTATCAACGATTATTTTGCAGTAGACAACTTTTCAAAATTCACACATACTAAGCATACAATGAAATAAATAAATTATTTCATCACATGTATAAGGGTTTGTCAAAGTGTATTAAACAACTTAAACAAAATTAGAAAATGACAACATTTCACTATGGATTACAAAATCACTTGACCGATCCGTATATATTTACTTATTTTTCCATATACAATGAAATAAGAGAGCATCTATGTAATGGATTTTTCAAATCATATACTCAGTCAAATATTAAATTGTAGAAAATAGTGACTTAAGAAAATAGATATAATCTATTTCTTACTTTTGCTAAAACCCTTTCACAACCAAACTAGTCTTAAACATTTTCATGGTTACTTTAAAATCTTAATTAATCATGAAGACTCACATCAATTCATTCCTAGGCAATTAGGAGTGAGCTAAAATAGTTTCATTACTCATATAGAGACAATGTAAATTATCTAGCTCTTAAAACATCCTTAAATATTAAAGATCACACATGATAGTAACTATAAAGTAATTAAGTTAATTCGCACTATCCTTAGCAATCTTAAGTTTCATGTTTCTCCTAAATTCATCTAACTTTCAAAGTTAGAATTACATGAATTTACCCCCACATTTGTTATCATTTTCATACGATTAGTATAAGGATTAAACGTAGGAATGAAGTCTAAATCACTTCTAATTATATGAGATAGACATCTTTATAGAAAATAACGTTGAGAAAAATTCACATGTTAGCTTATGTGCCAATGATTTCACAACAGAAGATCTTAAACACGTTGGCGTCACATATCCTAAAAATTACATGAATAGTAGTGTTTCTTACAATTTTAGCTTTTAGTCTTTTAATGTGAAGTACGTATTTTTGAAAGATACCCCCACATTTCAAAAGATACTCAAGCTAAAGTAACACCTTATCAAAGTTTGATTGACTATCACTTAAATACTTAAGAGTTACTTTTTTTCAGAATTAGGTAAACTAATTCAAAGTTTATCTCTAAGTATTACTTTGATAATTTCAAGCTTAAAAGGCAAACACCTATTCTATCTTTTAGGACGTTAAATTATCTCATGCATTATCCCCTAATAACTTAGATTATTTAGTAAAGTCTTTCTATGGACTGTAAACAGAGCATAGACGAATTAGACTTATTTCGCTTAATAATATCATAACCAAAGTAGCTTCTTACCAGTTTCAATTTTAACTTAATAACAGAATTTAATCAACTACTTTATCTTTACAATTAAGCAAAGATAAAAAGTCTACGCCTAATCAATAAATTAATAACGTATTTTAACATGTCTTTGGTCGTCACACTATTAATAATCACAAAATTCAGCATAACAGAATAAACAAGGTTACTATATTTTCTCACAAGAAAGTTTCCCTTAACCAAGTTAAGATTCACCTAATGCTAGAGAGTTTGAGACTTTCAATTAATAGCATAATCAAGAACTATTTTAAATTAGCAATCCTTAAAGGAATTATAATTTACATCATCTTAATGACCATGCCAATCACAAACAATTCAGTTATCAAATCAAGATAATTAAACTTTATTATTCTCAGATAAACTACCCATGTTCAACTATCACATTAATCATAATTTTCAGACAAGTACTACAAGTCAATAAAAAATACTACACAACTAGAAAGCAACATTTTATTTTACACATCTACTCAAAATACTTCCTAATTAAATACGAGTCATTGTAAAGATATTATAACACTTAGAAATATTATGATGCATTTAGTACATAATAAGAATATATACTAATGTGAACTTTAGATCCACACATTCTTATACGAACACTAACGCAACACTTTATATTTCTCATTGTTATCAATCTTCCATATCAAGTTACTAATATACAAAAGAGTTAGTCAGAAACGAATTTTACTCTTATTTGCATATTAACTAACTACTATTAAAACTCATAACTAATTATAAATTTTGAGACATATAGAGTAAAATAAAGTATTCCGCTTTCTCCGTCCCCAAGTATTTTAATTTACTACTTTACTTATCAATATGATTAACAGTAATTGAACAATTTATTCTCTAACAATTTTTTCAATTGTTGTCACGTTGGTCATACATTAGTACATTAGAAAAGGGTACATTAATCACATAGTACAACTCTAATTTTACATACTAAAATTATGTCATATAATTAATATTCCAACTGAATGAAATAATCTTAAAAATATGAATTTACCGAATTTTCTCAAAAATTCACTTTTAGCATTTATTAGAGTACAACTAATAATCATGACTTTATGCGCTTCTTTACTTATTGATTTTCTCACATAATATGAAACAAACAAGATTTGATAAATAATACTTTTTGATGAAGATCAAGATAGAGATATATTTTAATGATAGAGATAAGAATAGGAATAACTTTATTTTAATTATTATGGTTATTTTAATGTATTTTCGGATTTATTATTTAGTAGGTAATATTTTCATGCTTAGAAGTAGATTTAGGATTTAATTTGTTATTTTAGGCTTCTATTAAGTTACCATATAGATTAGGGTTGCTTTTAGAAGTTACCATATATATTAGGGGTATTTTAGGAAGTAGTTGACTTGCTTTCCAAGTCTTAGAAGTCATATAAAAATAGGGCTATATTGTATTCCGAAAATTGGTTTTTTTATGAAATAAAAATTAGAGCGTGTCTCTTTCAATTTTCTCGAGCGAAAATTGTCGATTAATTGCTGAATTTCTCGAGCGAAGTACAGTAGTTAATTTCTTTTTAATTCGAAAGTTGAATTTCTTTCCTTTCGTCCAATTCCCGGTAATCTCGAGTGATTCAACGAGGATTGAAGATTAATTACTGGTTTTCTCGAGCGAAACAACCGTAGTTAATTCTATCTTGCTTCCGCTACATCATTTGGTATCAGAGCCTGGTTAATTTAATTATTATGGGATAGAGATTAACTATTGTATTTCGCTCGAGAAATTCAGTAGTTAATGATGAAGATCAAGATAGAGATATATTTTAATGATATAGATAAGAATATGAATAACTTTATTTTAATTATTATGGTTATTTTAATGTATTTTCAGATTTATTATTTAGTAGGTAATATTTTCATGCTTAGAAGTAGATTTAGGGTTTAATTTGTTATTTTAGGCTTCTATTAAGTTACCATATAGATTAGGGTTGCTTTTAGAAGTTACCATATAGATTAGGGTTGTTTTTAGAAGTGTTTGACTTGATTTCCAAGTCTTTAGTGCTATAAATATAGGTCAAAATGTAATTCCGAAAATTAGATGATTTATTGAGATTTTTATTGAATAAACTTGAGAGTTTATTTCTTCTTCCTAAAAGTTGATTAAATTCCTTTTGGATGCCAACTTTAGTATTGATTAAATTCTGCTAGGTTGAAAATCGTTTGCTAGTATCGATTAAATTCTACTAGTTTCGATTATCTATCCCACCGTTTACGAGTATCGATTGAATTCTACCGTATTCGATCCTTTTGTCTGTTTTTTTCCTTCCGCTACCTACATCATTTGGTATTCAGAGCCTGAACCTGAATTTTTCTAAATTCAGTTAAGGTATTTGTTTATCTATTTTTTCTTATTTTCCGAAAAAAAAATATGTTTGATTTTTCGTGGCCTTTTGTTGAATCAGTAACAACCGACATTCTTGTTGATTGGTCAAAACATCCGATTTACGATGAATGTCATTGCGAAATTTGTCAATTCAACATTGTTCTTTGTTCTGCCAATTCACCCACTTCACAACCTACAAATGTGTGGTATCAACCTCTGACCCATGATGAAGAATCTTTTACACATCAATTTTTCGACCTCTTTGATGTTCCTCCTATAAAGTCATCTTCTTCAAATTACATCAAAAACTTGCTACTCAACGCGTTTATTAAGCTTCATTGGACGGATTGGATGGATGTTGTCACAAATATTAGCAAGTTCAAAATTCTTCAAAGATTGAAGGTTTTTCAGGTTCTATTGTCATGTTCCCGTGGAAAAACAATCATGACATATGCTCTCTTTGAATGGCTACAAACTCAAGTGCAAAGCTGTTCCAAATTCGAGGACGAATTTTTCGCAGCCGAGGAGAATGATGAAGATCAAGATAGAGATATATTTTAATGATAGAGATAAGAATAGGAATAACTTTATTTTAATTATTATGGTTATTTTAATGTATTTTCGGATTTATTATTTAGTAGGTAATATTTTCATGCTTAGAAGTAGATTTAGGGTTTAATTTGTTATTTTAGGCTTCTATTAAGTTACCATATAGATTAGGGTTGCTTTTAGAAGTTACCATATAGATTAGGGTTGTTTTTAGAAGTGTTTGACGTGATTTCCAAGTCTTTAGTGCTATAAATATAGGTCAAAATGTAATTCCGAAAATTAGATGATTTATTGAGATTTTTATTGAATAAACTTGAGAGTTTATTTCTTCTTCCTAAAAGTTGATTAAATTCCTTTTGGATGCCAACTTTAGTATTGATTAAATTCTGCTAGGTTGAAAATCGTTTGCTAGTATCGATTAAATTCTACTAGTTTCGATTATCTATCCCACCATTTACGAGTATCGATTGAATTCTACCGTATTCGATCCTTTTGTCTGTTTTTTTCCTTCCGCTGCCTACATCACTTTTCATATTGACACACTCAATAAAGTACTATTTTCCAATCTTCAAATAGTGACTTAAGCAATAATATTTAAAAGACAAGAGAGTAATTAAAAAGCTCATTCAACATTCAACGTTGAAACTTATGCTTTTAATACATCAAATATCTTTTACATTAAGCAACAAATATAAGAAAATAGTCTAATTCAATTTTACGCTCATGATCTAAATAACTCAAAATTCGATTTTTACTTCACATGAAAATCCATGAGATCTATAGATCATATCCAAAATTAGTAAGATTCAAAGTCTCTAGGACCTTCACTACTAATTTAACACAACAACGCAAAATTAAATGCTACACAACTATTTTCATATTTCATTCGATTAATCCAATTATTTGCTTACACTATTTTTCACCGTTTCATGATACATGGAACCATCAATAACAAAACTCATGAAAGTTATTCACCCATCATAATCATTCAAATTTAATATGTTTACACAAACAATTAAATTACTTTGTTCAAAGATATCATCTTTCAAGTAAACAATGATTATATACAATCAACAAGAATACATGATAATAATTTCTCTTAGACGGTTGGAATATAAATTATGCAACAAGTAGATTAATCAAATAATCAACGGGGCAATCATGAATTCAACATTGTAATCGCAGTAAGATCAACAACGAAAGTAACACGCAATAAAGCATACTATAACAATAAGAAAATCAAAGAGCAAGTTAGAAACTTATCGGGGTAGATCGAGTCACCTTAGGAAGACTTCCCTAAGAGAAATTATTGCCTTCTACTCGTGCGATTTCGGATACAGACAAATTCCTCCGAGGATAAAACGATCTCAGAATTTGAGTCAAGAACGATGTACACAGACTCAAATCTAACTGCGACTCTATCTCATTTACCCGAGTCTCTCGTGATTTTACCATAGATTAAGGATTTTCGATATCTCCAAAAGGATTTCAACCTCTCATGTACATAGAAGAGAAACGGACAAAGAAAACAGAAGAACGAACATAACAGTGAAGAACAATAGCCATGACAGTACGCGAGGCGCTGCACATCTCATGATCACAGTCAGTTTTCTTTTTGTTCTCTGCCATGCCCTTTCTTCTCATGTATATGAATCTATCCAAAAACCAAAGGCACTAAAACTCCCTTTATATTCACGTGCCATATTTTTGGTTTATAAGACATTTGATTAGGACTCTCAATCCTAATTAAATTGGTTTAACGATTTTTATCCTTTCATTATACAAGACATCAAGTGGAATTTGACTTCTCGTTAATTGATCAAAGAGTCCATTTTGACTCCATGAATCAATTTAGTTAACTTTAATTAATTACTAAAGTTAAACCAATTACAATTATAAAATTATTTAAATACAAACAAATACATAAAGTATTCCACAATTAAAGATGACTAGAAAATCCTTAACTTTAATTATAATGGACTCCGATAATCCAAAATAATGAAACAAAGTATAAAGTATTTTTCCTTATCTTTAAACAGGAATAACTTCAACGTGTAAGTATTTAAACTATGGATTTTTACCATAAAGGAAATATCTCATTCTATAATTATAACTTTCAAATCCACGTCAAACATCCAAATATTGACTTTGATCAACCGTTTTGAGAACCAACAAGTGGACTCACTCAAAGATCACCTTGGATCAATATTTCCAATAATTTCTACATATAGCAAGTTTCACTTGCTTTTATATAGTTGTAGATGATAGTGAAAAATATATTACACAAGCATTTTGAAATTTTTAAGAGCGATTAAGTATTGTTTTTTTATATGTAATAATTACTCATTCCGTCTCAGAAAGATAGACCATCTTTTTTTTCCGAATGAACTTTAAGCAATAATTAAGGCTATTTTTAATTATTTTATTAAAAATCAAAAAATTGGTATTGATAGTATTTATAATGGTATCAATAGAAATAATTAAAAATAACCTTAATTATTGCTTAAAATTCTTTCGTAGTAACAACGAAAAAAGAGGGATTATCTATTCGGGACATATACATTTCTTAATATGTGTATGAACAGAAAAGGGAGTAACTAGTTTTTTTTTTTTTTTTTAAGCATAGTAATTAGTTGTTGAAAATATTAATTGTATCTCAACATTATTTTAACCAATTTTTTATGTTCATTTTATGAATAACCAAAGTTCATTTCGCAGATAACTGGACTAGGGGTGTAAATGGTTCGGTTTGGTTCGGTCTCGGACATTTTAGAGACCGAACCACTAGTCATCGGCTTGGGAAAATTCCAGACCGAACCGAACCACGAAAAATTTCAAACCAAACCAAACCAAACCGTCGTGGTTTGGTTCAAACCGCGGTTCAGTAATGTGGTTCAGACTGCGGTTTAGACCGTGTTTTAGATAGTGGTTCAAACCACCATTCAAATCGAGATTCATATGACGATTCAAATCATGGTTTAGACTTTGTTGAAAAGAGATAATCCGGAGGAAGAAGAATATTTAACGAATAAAGAAGCCGAATGAAGTGAACACACTACAGAATTTTATCAACTATGTACTTCAACAAATATAACACATGATGACATGAATATTAAATAAGATGCAAAATGTTTTGAGAAAATTTTGGGGGAAACTAGTTTCTCCATAAGTTATAAAAAGTCTTGTTTTTATAGGCTTTAAGGTTTAGGGTTTGGGGTTTAAGGTTTAGGGTTTAGGGTTTTAGGTTCGGGTTTAAAGGTTAAAAACAAGACTTTTTATAACTTATGGAGGAACTAGTTTCCTCCAAAACACACTCAAATGTTTTACTCCCTCTGTCCCTAAATGAGTGTCAATTTTCAAGAAATCTTTGTCCCAAAACGAGTATTTTTTTTTAGCGTAACTTTGCCCGTAAATGATTTTTTTCGATTTTCTTTTTCACCGGTCTCTTTATACGTGCAAAACTAAATGTTTGAAAAGGAAATTACAAGATTAAATATGAATCTTTGCCAACAAAGTGTACAAATAGTTGACATTTTTAGATGTCCCTTAAAATGAAATTTGGACACTTATTTAGGGCCAGAGGTAGTAATAATTTTAAAATAATAAGATCCACTTGTCCCACTCACAACAACTATCAACTTGCTATTCTCTACCCCACTTTCTCTCCCGTCAACTATCTACACTCACAACACATTAAATTTTTCACTTTTTCCTTAAATAATGTGCCAAACCCAAAAATTTGTAAGTTAAAAGAGGCCATTGGACTCTAGGGCCCCTGAGCCCAGATTCAAACCCAAATAAAGAAAATCCAGATGGAAAATTCCTCATACACCCCTCACTAGCAAAATGATGTAAGAAGACTAAAATACCCTCATATCTCTTCCCAACTTTACTTTTTGGTCAAATTTTAGTCAACTCTTATAACTTTACACATAATTAGTTTAAAAAATTATTTTTTTTACAAAAAAATAATATATTTTTTTGGTCAAATTTGGTCAAACAACAGTCAAACTCTTATAACTAACACATAAGAGTCAAAAATTTCATTTTTTTCTATTTTTTTTACAAAAAATAATAATAAATTTTTTGGTCAAACTTGGTCAAACAGCAGTCAAACTCTTATAACTAACACATAATTATCATATAAGAGTTACAATTTTTTTTTCATTTTTACGAAAAAAATATTTTTTTTTTTTTAGTCAAATTTGGTTAAACTTGGTCAAAAAACAGTCAAACTCTTATAACTAACACATAAGAGTAAAAAAAAAAATTCACTTTTTCCATTTTTTTTTACAAAAAAAATAACAATTTTTTTTTGTCAAACTTGGTCAAAAAACAATCAAACTCTTATTACTTACACATAATTATCATATAAGAGTTACAAAAAATACTTTTTTTTTTTTACAAAAAAATAATATTTTTTTTGGTCAAATTTGGTCAAACAGCAGTCAAACTCTTATAACTGACACATAATTAAAATATAAGAGTCAAAAGTCTTATGAACTAAAGTCTTATTTTAAGCTGTTCATAAGACTAAAGTCAAATCTCAGTCAAACTCTTATAATTAGTGTATAAGACCAATTCTCCTATTATAAGTGAAGTATAAAAGTTATTATTTCACATTTTTTAATAAAATAAATTAAAAATAATGATACTTTATGACTTTCATATTCGGTCAAACAACAGTCAAACTCTTATAACTGACACATAAGACATGTC
Source organism: Campanula takesimana (assembly GCA_026119855.1). Taxonomy (NCBI): domain Eukaryota; kingdom Viridiplantae; phylum Streptophyta; class Magnoliopsida; order Asterales; family Campanulaceae; genus Campanula; species Campanula takesimana. The sequence continues at coordinate 203,439 of JAOWBW010001702.1, read as the reverse complement.
CACCTATTATAATTAAAGTATAAGAGTCATGGTTTTTTACTTTTTTTCATTATTAAGAAAAAGCCTAATATGTTTGGTCAAATCCCGGTCAATCTCTTATAACTGACATATAAGATCTATTTGCCTCTTATAATTAAAGTATAAAAGTCATGATTTTTCATTTTTTTTCCATTTTAAGAAAAACAAATCCAATATTATTTTGTCAAATCCCATAAAAATAAAAATATAACGCAAAAATAGGTCATATAATTCAACCTTTATAACTTGATTATAAGACCAATTCACTCATAATTTACACATTATAACTCTTATATGACCAATTCACCTCTTATAATTGACTTAAAAGACATTATTTTCAACCAAAACAATAAAACAAAATGAACCAATCACTTGCTAAATCAAAACTCCAAAGAGTTATTTTTTTAACATTTCTTAAAAACAGTAAAAATTCTTATATCTTATTAATATAAACTCTCATAGTTTCATTATAATCTTATAATTTAAATTATAACTACTATTTTATAACCAAAATGCAAAATAAAAAACTATAACTAACTACAAGTAATAAGAAAGTCAAAACACTTGCATATGAATGGGTTACTTACAAAGATTTCCACTTAATAAATTACAAGTACAATATCATGTAAGACCATGAGCAATAGTCTCAACCCCCAAAAAACATTCAACTACCTTAATATCACTCCACCTCATCTTCTCTCTCCATCCACTTAATCATTCAACTACCCTCTCAACTACACCCCCCACAATAACTAGTTTAGTTTAAAATTCAACTCCTCCCAACTCATCATTCTATACCCCACCACTTTTATTTTATTTATAATCTTTATTTTTATGATTAATAAAATAATACTAATAATAATATATAATTAAAAATAAATGATTACTATTATTATTTATAATTTCGAGATTTTTTTAATTTTTTTAATTCACACTTAATTAAATTTTGTTAATGGCAATTGAATAAATACGAGAAAATTTTAATTTTATTAAAAATAAGAAAAGTTACAATAAACTTAGCTCGCTCCACAAGTGATGAAAAACAAATAAGCATACGATACATTGACTCGACTGACATTACAATAAAATTATTAAATCACTAATTTCCGAACTTTGCCCATATGTGTTTGACTAGATCATTCTGCAATTGTTGATGAGCCCTTTGATCACGCAAATCCGATTTAGTACGTACATGATTTTCAAATGTTGGTAATACCTCAGTCGAGAATGGTTGCTGTGTACTAGACCCAATAATAGAATTACATAAAATTTAATTAAAAGGTAAAGTTACATACTGAGAATCTTGAAAGTAGTACATCAGTGCAGAAAATTGACATAAAGCTAGAAAACACACATTAATTGCCAAACAGCTCGTCAGTCAACATTTCAAAAAGCTGTTGTTGATGATGATCGCGAGACTCCATTTGACTCAACTGCATCCACATTTTCCTATTTTTAGCCCGAGTCTTGTTAAGGGCAATATTGTTTGCCTTCTCTTGTTCTGAGACTAAGTTGTCCATTCGTTCCAATTCTTTCTCTTTGAATTGTTTGAATTCTGATCACTTTTGTTCCTTTACCGGTGACAACCCCACTTTTTTCTTCCCCGCCTTTTTCTTAGCTGCCTCCCTTCCCATAGGACGAGGAATGGATCCAACCGAGATTGAATCACCTACATCACCTTCTCGTGCTCTCTTAGATCCACTGCTATCAGATCCAGTATTTCCTCCAACCTGACTTGCGTAGCGTGGTTGATCTCGGGTAGCTATCCACTCGTCCATCAAATTAAAAGTGCTATTGTTAGCACTTTTATATAATTCGTGAGCTTTTTTCAAAATATAATTCTCCGACCACCCGCTTTGTTGCATACGCTTAGCGTTATCGTATGCACCTACCCATTTGCCCAATTTGGCGTTTATATAATTGAAACAATTTTTGCATGAAACTACGTCACGGGGAGGGTTAATGATGGATCGATATTATCATATGTTATCTCTACATTTTCGTTCTTATTTTATTGACTTTTTGATGTAATTTAGAATGGTTTAATGTAATTTTGGTCTAATTGTGTTTGAGAAACTTTGTGAGATTATTTGAGTTTTGAGACACTTTTTAGTGTAATGTGATGTATTACATAGTCTTAGAGATTGAAAGGATGGAAGTCCAAGAAGTGATCGAGTCAAAGTCAAATGTCAACAGTGGTTAATTTAGTCAAGGAGGTGAAGAAAAGAAGAAAAGATAAAGAAAGTCAGAAAAGGCTACCAGGCGCCCGCTCGCCAAAGTACCAGGCGCCCGCTCATTAGGAATCTGAAAAAAACCAAAGCTTCTGGGCAAATGAGCGCCCACCTGGGTGTGACCAGGCGCCCGCTCGGTCGTTCCGTACGGTTTTCGGGTTTTCCTTGCCAGACGGGTTTTAACCCAATTTTCCTTATTTTTGGCCCTAGTTTTCTCTCTATATAAATATTAGACTGCAGTACTATATTTATTTATGCTTTGTTTTAGGTTTTATTCAAGTTTGGAAGATTGTAAACAAGATTTTGGGATTTATTCATCATCAAGCGTTTATCCAGGTTTATGATTTTTAATTATATTCTTGTGTTTATTGCTATGTCGATGAGTAGCTAATTTTATTGTTCATGGATTGGGAGTAATAACTATCAAATCTCTATGTTAAATTGGGCTTAATTAAATATTAATCTTGTTCTTGTTCATAAGAATAGAACTTAATTAATTTAAAGATTTCATTAATATGAGTTGATATTTTTGGTCTTTAAATCATCTTGGTTTAGATTGTTGCACTAGCGTGAATAATTTATATATTGAATCATATTCTTGTGATTAGATTTAATTGAGGACTTCGCGGAAATCAAAAGAATTTAAGATCAAGTGTTCTTAAGAACTTAATAAATTGTTTTTGTGTGTTGTTGACCTAACGGAATATTTCACATAGAGATAATAATAGGGTTGCAATCCGGTGACCAGAACGTCCCAACTCTTAAATAAGTGAACGATTTCTTGAACAAGTTTAATAATCTTTTTAACAAAATAGCATAGAGAGGATATAGTTGTGAACCCCAATCTGTGAATCTTCGTAATCTTGAATTAAATCTTTATTTGCTTAGAGATCTTTAATTTAGTAATTTATTTTCATTGTTTGGTAGTTAATTTAGTTTAATCAAAATCAATCAAAAACCCCCCTGGTTCGTTTACACTAATTAAATTTACTTGTTTGACCAACAAGTCTCTGTGGGATCGACCCTCGCTTTCGCGCGTTACTACTCCGGTAACTAGTGCGATTGCTAGGTATTTATTACTTGTAATTTTATCCATCAAGTTTTTGGCGCCGTTGCCGGGGACTTGTTTTGATTTACAAGTTAATTTAGTCGGTGTATGTTTGGTAGGCGTTCATTGAACCCCGAGTTGGTTCCTTTGGACGATAATATCGATAGACTTGACAGGGGCATTCCCCCTATTTCTGAGTCTGAGTCTGAAGCTTCTGTCACCGAGACAGATGTATTTTTAAGTGATTTTGAAACTTCTTCCACCCGGGGAGAAGAAATTGAAGTTGTAATGGCTAATCCCTTAATGAAAGAATATGCTAGGCCTAAGGTTGACACATCGGTGTCATGTATTGTCTTGACTGAGGCCGCTAAATCTTATGAGGCGAAGGGGCATTACTTCAGTCAGTTGCCCAAGTTTCAGGGTCTTCCCGCTGAAGACTCTTTGAACTTCTTGAGAGAGTACATGATGATTATATCAGGATTCCCTGTAAAAGAGGGGGTTACTGATGAACAATTAAGGCTTAAGTATTTTCCTTTCTCTCTTCAAGGGGCAGCAAAAACTTGGCTTATGTTACTTCCTGCTAGGAGTATCACTACATGAGATGGGTTGCATGATGGATTCTTAAAGAAATTCTTCTCGCATGCTACTTTGTCCACCTTTAGACAGAAAATCATAGGATTTACTCAAGAGGTAGGTGAGCCATTTTATGAGGCTTGGGATAGGTTCAAAATGTTGCAAGTGCAATGCCCCCATCATGCTTTTCCTGCGGCCCTGTTACATCAAACATTTTATGGTGGGTTAACTGCAGCAGACCAAGCTATGGTCGACAATGCAGCAGGCGGCTTTCTAGGAGCCAAAACTGTTGACCAAACCCAAGAATTATTTGAGATGTTGGGGGCCAATTCGCAAGAAAAAGGCTCTAGAGGGAAACCTAGGGGAGTGCATGAGTTGAGTTGTATGGATGAGTTCACTAGGCAGGTGTCTTTGTTAAACCAAAACATGGCTAAAATGAATTCTAATATGTCTCCCTCAAGTGCTAATGTGGTATCTGATTTCTGTGCTAATTGTGGATCTAACACTCATGCTACTAATGGTTGTCCAGTTGTTGCACAGTTTGATTCTGAACAGGTGAATGCGATGCAAGGGTATCCCCCAAGGCAAAATCAAGGTGGTATGTATTCTAATACTTATAATCCAGATTGGAAAAAACCACCCCAATTTTTCTTGGAGGGGTAACCCAGGAATTCAGTACCAGCAGCAGAAACCTCTATATCCTCCTCCCCCACAAGGGAATCCAGAACAACAGCCTAAGCAATCACTGGAGGATATGATGAGGTCCATGATGCAAGAGCAGCAACAAATGAAGATGATGATGGAACAGCGTGAGAAGCAGCAGGACGCGGTCAACAAAAAGCTGGAGACCCAAATTGGTCAACTAGCTGTGGGTCAGCAAGGGCATAAACCAGGAACCTTCCATAGTCAAGGGGAGCAAGCCAAGGCCATTATGACTCTGAGAAATGGCAAACAGGTAAGTAATGAGGTATGTCCTAACTCTCCTTCTGAAACTGCTGAACCACCTGTTGTTGAGAATGTTGTTGGTAAGAGTACTAATGGCATGGGGGAAATTCCTGTTACTGATTCTTCCACCCCCAAGCCATATGTACCTCCTGTACCGTTTCCTGGTAGATTTATGAGAAATATTCTGGATAAGCAAATGTCTGATTTATATGACATGTTTTCAAAAGTGAACATTAATCTTCCTTTGTTAAATGTCATTAAAAATATCCCAGCTTATGCAAAGTTTTTCAAAGAACTTAACTCCAGGAAACCCAAGTATGGGAATGATGAGAAATTGGTTATGGGAGAAAGTGCTAGTGCTGTGGTACAACAGAACCTCCCACCTAAATTGAAGGACCCCGGAAGTTTTAACATTTATATATTTATGGGGGACTCTAAAAAGGTAAAGGCAATGTTGGATCTTGGTGCTAGCATTAATCTGTTGCCCCATCATTTGTATCTTGAGTTGGGTTTACCTGAGCTAAAACCCACCACAATGACCTTGCAATTGGCTGACCGTTCAATCAAGAGGCCATTGGGAATTGTGGAGGATGTTTTGGTGCAGGTAGCCAATTTGATTATCCCTGTGGATTTTGTTGTGCTTGAGACTGTGAATGGTGTTGGAAATAGTCAGGATTCTCCCATATTGCTTGGGCGTCCATTTATGGCTACTACTAACACCATCATTAATGTGGGTGATGGAACTCTATCTATGTGTGTGGCTAATGAGAAAATAGAAATATCTGTGTTTGATGTCATGCAAAGTCCCTTAGATGATGAGTCTTGTAACTGTGTGGATATTGTTGAGGATTGTGTGAGTGAAGTTCTGTGGCATGAGAGAGAATGCAAGGGGTTAGAGTCTTTGTTGCCAACAGGCGGTGAGAAATCTAGGGATAATGCGGATGTTCAACTGATGGCTGTGGAAAAGGCCGACGAACACCATCCTAGTGATGGCCCGTTTCACCCCCTAGGCCACTTCAATGAGAAGTCGGTGCCTTCTGTTGTAACCCCTCCAGCTCTTGAGCTGAAAGCCCTCCCCTCAAATTTAAAATATGTTTTTCTTGGGGAGGGAGAGACTTTGCCCGTGATAATTGCCTCAGATTTGACCCTTGAACAAGAGGCCAAGTTGATCAAAGTGCTTCAAGAGCACAAGCAGGCCATAGGGTGGACCTTAGCAGATATTAAGGGTATAAGCCCCTCCATGTGCATGCACAAAATTAATCTTATAGATGGTGCTAAGCCGTCTAGGGATAGACAGAGGAGGTTAAATCCTCATATGGAGGAGGCGGTTAGGAAAGAGGTCCTAAAATTGTTGGATGCAGGCATTATCTATGCTGTTGCGGTAGTGAGTGGGTGAGCCCGGTTCAAGTCGTTCCTAAGAAATCGGGCTACACGGTCACCACTAATGAGAAAGGAGAAGAAGTGCCAAAAAGGGAATTGACTGGTCTGAGAATGTGCATAGATTTGCGCAAACTGAATGCTGCAACAAAGAAAGATCATTTCCCTTTGCCCTTTATTGATCAGATTCTTGAGAGGTTAGCTGGACATGAGTATTATTGTTTCTTGGATGGTTTTTCGGGGTATAACCAAATCCCCATTGCACCAGAGGACCAAGCCAAAACCACTTTTACTTGTCCTTTTGGCACATTCGCATTTAGGAGGATGCCCTTTGGGCTTTGTAATGCACCTGCGACTTTTCAAAGGTGATGACCTCCATCTTTTCTGATTTGATCGAGCGATGTGTCGAAGTCTTCATGGATGACTTCTCGGTATTTGGTGACAGTTTTGATGGGTGCCTAGAGAATTTGACAATGGTGTTGAATCGTTGTTGTGAGACAAATTTGACCCTTAGTTGGGAAAAATGTCATTTTCTTGTGAGGCATGGCATTGTGTTAGGACATTTGGTGTCAAACAAGGGGATTGAGGTAGATAAGGCTAAAATCGATGTGATTTCAAAATTGCATCCCCCTGTGTCGGTTAAGGGTGTGCGAAGTTTTCTAGGCCATGCAGGTTTTTATAGGCGTTTCATAAAAGACTTTTAAAAATTTTGTAAGCCTTTATGTAACCTGATAGCTAAGGACACTGAGTTCATCTTTGATCAAGAGTGTCTAGAGGCCTTCAACCTGCTGAAGGAGAAGTTGACGTGTGCCCCCATTCTATCCAGCCCCAATTGGTCTCTACCTTTTGAGATCATGTGTGATGCATCGGATTTTGCAATTGGGGCTGTTTTGGGGCAAAGAGTGGATAAATTACCTCATGTGATTCATTACGCAAGTAGAACTTTAAATGATGCACAACTGAATTATACTACCACTGAAAAAGAATTTTTAGCAGTTGTGTTTGCCCTTGAAAAGTTTCGTTCTTACTTGATTGGGTCTAAGGTGATTATCTACTCTGATCATGCTGCACTTAAATATTTGCTGAATAAAAAGGATGCTAAACCTAGACTTCTTAGGTGGATGCTCCTACTGCAGGAGTTTGACATAGAAATAAAGGACAAAAAGGGGACCAAAAATGTGGTGGCTGATCACTTATCTAGGCTAGAGAACTTTACATTTACTAATGTGATAGATGGTGCGATTCGGTTAATGAAAATTTTCCGGATGAGCAACTTTTTGCTTTACATGTTCATGAGCCTTGGTATGCGGATCTTGTGAATTTCATTGTTTCTAATATTATGCCACCTCACTTCACTTACGATCAAAAACGAAAGTTTAGATCGGATGTGAAGCACTACATTTGGGATGACCCTTATCTGTGGAAAGTTTTGCCCGAACAAGATAATTAGGAGATGCATTCCGGAGCATGAGCAAGCTAGTGTGTTGAGATTTTGCCACGAACTCCAATGTGGGGGTCACTTTAGTGGGCAAAAGACCGCTAGAAAAGTATTGCAAGCGGGTCTATATTGGCCCACTTTATTTAAAGATGCTCATGATTTTTGTGTGAGGTGTGATAGATGCCAAAGGACCGGCAACATAGGAAAGAGAGATGAAATGCCCCTACAACATAATTTAATTGTTGATATTTTTGATGTGTGGGGTATTGATTTTATGGGTCCTTTTCCCCCTTCCCAAGGCTACTTGTACATTCTTGTTGCTGTAGATTATGTGTCTAAATGGGTGGAAGCAATTCCTACCCGGACTAATGATGATAATATTGTTTGCAAGTTTGTGCGTGAAAATATCTTTGGCAGGTATGGAGTGCCGCGCGTCATTATCAGTGACCAAGTGACGCACTTCACAAACAGAATGTTCAATCAAGTGCTAAAAAGATATGGGGTGGGTCACAAGTTGGCTACGGCTTATCACCCTCAAACATCGGGCCAAGTAGATGTGAGTAATCGCCAAATCAAGGTAGTGCTTGAGAAAACGGTGCGTCCAAATCGTAAGGACTGGGCTGACAAATTGTTTGATGCACTGTGGGCTTATCGGACTGCCTACAAAACGCCCATTGGAATGAGCCCGTACCGGATTGTGTATGGAAAAGAGTGTCATCTGCCAGTGGAATTAGAGCACAAAGCATATTGGGCAACCAAGCAGCTAAACATGGAGTTGACTCTAGCAGGGGAGAAAAGATTGCTTGACTTGGACGAGCTTGCAGAAATGAGGCAGGATAGTTATGAGAGTGCAAAGTTATACAAAGAGAGGACAAAAAGGTATCATGATAAAAACCTTAAACCCAAGTTTCTCAAACCGGGTATGAAAGTCCTTCTCTTTAACTCTCGCCTCAAACTTTTTCCCGAAAAACTGCGTTCAAGGTGGACGGGTCCTTATGAATTGGTTCGAGTGTTTCCCCATGGAGCTGTAGAGCTTAAAGATTTGAAAGATGGGACAACATTTAAAGTGAATGGACACCGAGTGAAGCCTTATTATGAGGGGCTGTCTATTTTGGAAGACATCAATGAAATTGATGTAATTGATTTGACAGACCCGGAGGGAGCCACTTAATATTCATGTGGCATTATGTCGAGCCAAAGATTTAAAACAAAGGCGCTTGTTGGGAGGCAACCCAACCAGGTATCATTTTACTTGCTTTCTTTTAATTCAGTCTATCTTCATTCTTAGCTTGGGAGCATGTTTACTTTTGATGCAATGAGAACATAGCATGTTCTAAGTTTGGGGGTGGTGGTATTCATAAATTCAAAAAAAAAAAAATATTATTATTTATTTATTGCTTTCGTGTCTTTTATTTCTGGGTCGGTTCGAACTACGGTGACCTGAGCTCCTTATTGTCCTAGGGAGAACATAGGCAACGAAAGTGCGGTCAAAAGTTTAGTCCGTGTCATCCTTCATGGATCTCTCCGAGTTTGTGGGTTTATAGTGGAGTGTAAATAGTGTCACCCTCCAAAAAGATTTTCATTTTTTTGAGTCATTTTTAATTTCATAATGGATATTACGCTTGTTATGTTTGTTTGTGGTGATGTGCAGGAAATCAAATCAACCAGTGGTGGAGCGATCAAACCAGCAAAAAAAATAAAAAAAATATATATATATTACTGGAAAAATATACCGAGCGCCCGCTTGGTGTAAAGGGGGGGCGCGCCTGTTCAAGAAAGCTCAAAATTTGAAGTTTCTGCCCAAATAAGCGGGCTCTTGATCCTTGGCGAGCGGGCGCCTGGTTGCCGGGTTGAGAGACTCACAGTTGGTTAAAAACGGGATTTTGGGGGAGATTAACCTAATTTACCCAGCTTCCCCAATTTCTCTCCCTCTCTAAACCCTTCTCTCACCCGCCTTTTTCCCTCTCTCCCTACAAATCTCTCACCCTCACCACCCACAAACTATCAAAATCACCTCCCACCACTACCCTCTTCAAGATTTACTAAGGGTTTAGGCTCCATTCATCCTAGAATCAAGGGTTTTTGCAAGAAATTGTCAAGGTTGAAGGAAGGAGAATTTCGAAGAATTGAGAGTTTCTGAGCAAGAATTGGGATTAGTTGCAGAAGAAGAAAGTGTTTGCAAGGTTAAAGGTCATCTTCTCGGATCATCTTCTCCGTCTCCGGCGAGATTTTTCGGCGACCTCCGGCGAGGTTTTTCGGCGAGTCCGGGTAAGAGCAATTTACTGATTTAAACTTTGTTAGGGATTGTTGAGGTTGTTATCATGCCACCAAGACCAAGAGGTCGAGGACGTGGTCGTGGTGTCCCCCCACCCCAAATTGAGCCGGATTTCGATAACTCCCGTTTTGTATCCCGGGACTCACAAAATTATTTCGATAATAAGCAAACTAATGGGGTAACGGTGGAGAGAGGATTTAACTTGACAAATTGTGGGTTGGATGCTATAATCGAACATTATAACTTGAGAAGATTGTTAGCCGTGCCGGCCCAGATGGGGTCGAAGTTGCTTGTGCAAGAATTCTATGCTAATTTTCATGCAGCGACTGAGGCCCCCAATGTCTGGGTGAGGGGATTTAATGTTGATGTGACTGCGATGGCTATAAATAATTTTTATTGGTTGTCAGATGCTGTGGCGGAAGGGGACTGTGTGTATTGGGAGTTGAAAAGGAACCTTCAGAATATGGACCGGATTGATGAGACATTAGCTCTATTTGCAGGAGAGTTTGGAGTGAATATTGATAGAGGGAACATCCGGAGTGGCTACTTGTTTCATATTAGTGAGTTGAGGCTGGACCTAAAGGCATTGTATCGCTTTATTTGCGAGAGGGTCATGCCTTCTGCTCACTATCAGGAGGTTCACTGGTAAAGGGCCCCTTTGCTCTATGCCATGATAAGGAGGATGCCGATAAACACGGGGGCATCATGCGTAGTGAGATGGGGGTACGAGCGAGGTATTTGGAGAACAAGAATTATTTGTTCCCCATTATGCTCACTACGATGGCACAGAGGGCAGGGGTGCCTATGGAGGGGTTCCCCAGACTGTTAGCTCCAGGCACTACCGTGACTAAAGCAACCATAGAAAGTGGGAGAGTGCAGAGAGCTCGGGTCCCAGCTCCAGCTCAGACTGCTGGCGGTCAAGCCATTGATGATGAGGAGGTTGAGGATGATATCCCGGCAGAGATGACTCAGAGAGAGATGAATTACTATCTGTCGGGACAGATCCAGGGATTAGATGATATGTTCAGAGCTTTTCAACAACAACAATTTATGGCGAACTATCAAAGAGAGCGGAGGGAAGAGGAGAATGATCAGAGGATACAGAGGATGGAGGAAGCATTATACGCCAACATTCGGGAGGATCAGTACTTCCGACAAAGAATGATGGCGCATCATTTTCCTGGTGAGCGGTACCCACCGTTGAACTACCCTCCACCACCTGAGTATGTACCACATCCGCCACCGCCTCAGCATGGATGGAATGCTTGGGATGATATTTTTGGACCACCACCGCAGTGAGGAGCTTGAGGTATTTCCACTCCCCATGTTTTTTTATGCTTAGTTGTGACGAGCATTGGGGGCAATGCTCTATTTAGTTTGGGGGTGGGAATTTTGGTTGGATTGGTTGTTGATTGATGCACATGTTATCACCTGTTTTCCTGTATAGTTTTTAGTTAAAAAAAAAAAAAATCTGAAAAAGAAAAGAGAGGCTAGGTGAAAACCCGAAAGGGCGCCTAGGTAAAAGGAGAGAAATTGAGTGATTTATTGTTTTTGCTTGGCGTGGCTTCCTAAGGGAGGTTCGGAGAACTGGGTAGGATTCATGTTTGGTGTAGGAGGATTGGTTAGAGGCGAATAGGATAGAAAATCCTCATATTTCTTGTTGGAGTCATAAGGGGGCGTTGGAGCTTTTTATGAGGTAAATCATTGCTAAGGATTGTCCTAGCTTTGGTTTCTTTTTGAGGGAGAATGTAGTGAAAGATAAGCGTGGGGGAAACGTAGGACGTTTTAGATCCCCCTAGCTTTTTGAGTGGGCCCTAGTTGGATATGCGTATTACTTTCTTATTATTGGAGTGCTATCAATTAGGGCCATTTGTTATGAATTATTTGTTTTTGGAGAGTTATAAGGAGCGGAGTCCTTTACACTCCGGTTGATTTTCTTTATTTTGTTTTGGCTTTGTTTGATGGGAGTTGTAGAGGAGATAGTGGTCATTTTCCTCCATGCTACGCTAATAGACCGGAGTTTAGATGCGGGGTTAGGAATATTACTCTGGGATGAGTAATGGTCTAAGCGTGGGGGAATTTGATGGATCGATATTATCATATGTTATCTCTACATTTTCGTTCTTATTTTATTGACTTTTTGATGTAATTTAGAATGGTTTAATGTAATTTTGGTCTAATTGTGTTTGAGGAACTTTGTGAGATTATTTGAGTTTTGAGACACTTTTTAGTGTAATGTGATGTATTACATAGTCTTAGAGATTGAAAGGATGGAAGTCCAACAAGTGATCGAGTCAAAGTCAAAGGTCAACAGTGGTCAATTTAGTCAAGGAGGTGAAGAAAAGATAAAGAAAGTCAGAAAAGGCTACCAGGCGCCCGCTCGCCAAAGTACCAGGCGCCCGCTCATTAGGAATCTGAAAAAAACCAAAGCTTCTGGGCAAATGAGCGCCCGCCTGGGTGTGACCAGGCGCCCGCTCGGTCGTTCCGTACGGTTTTCGGGTTTTCCTTGCCAGACGGGTTTTAACCCAATTTTCCTTATTTTTGGCCCTAGTTTTCTCTCTATATAAATATTAGACTGCAGTACTATATTTCTTTATGCTTTGTTTTAGGTTTTATTCAAGTTTGGAAGATTGTAAACAAGATTTTGGGATTTATTCATCATCAAGCGTTTATCCAGGTTTATGATTTTTAATTATATTCTTGTGTTTATTGCTATGTCGATGAGTAGCTAATTTTATTGTTCATGGATTGGGAGTAATAACTATCAAATCTCTATGTTAAATTGGGCTTAATTAAATATTAATCTTGTTCTTGTTCATAAGAATAGAACTTAATTAATTTAAAGATTTCATTAATATGAGTTGATATTTTTGGTCTTTAAATCATCTTGGTTTAGATTGTTGCACTAGCGTGAATAATTTATATATTGAATCATATTTTTGTGATTAGATTTAATTGAGGACTTCGCGGAAATCAAAAGAATTTAAGATCAAGTGTTCTTAAGAACTTAATAAATTGTTTTTGTGTGTTGTTGACCTAACGGAATATTTCACATAGAGATAATAATAGGGTTGCAATCCGGTGACCAGAACGTCTCAACTCTTAAATAAGTGAACGATTTCTTGAACAAGTTTAATAATCTTTTTAACAAAATAGCATAGAGAGGAGATAGTTGTGAACCCCAATCTGTAAATCTTCGTAATCTTGAATTAAATCTTTATTTGCTTAGAGATCTTTAATTTAGTAATTTATTTTCATTGTTTGGTAGTTAATTTAGTTTAATCAAAATCAATCAAAAACCCCCTTGGTTCGTTTACACTAATTAAATTTACTTGTTTGACCAACAAGTCTCTGTGGGATCGACCCTCGCTTTCGCGCGTTACTACTCCGGTAACTAGTACGCTTGCTAGGTATTTATTACTTGGAATTTTATCCATCAGTTAAATTCACAATGTTCGTTACAATATTCAACAATCTTACCCCAAAATGCTTCACTCTTCTGATTTTTTCCGACAACACTGTCGGTTCCAAACTTAATCCACCCACTGATTAGCACTATATTGTCCTTCGTGCTCCATTTGACAATTTTTCTCCGACTAGTGGTTGAACCTTCTGCATCTGGAGTTGGAGTAGCTTCATCAGCACCGCTATTGCTACCCAGAACCATTTGTGTTGAATATTCGGGATATTCTGATTCTTGAGAGGGTAGTGGTGGTCGTTGAAATTGCATACCATAATATGGACTCCAGGTGGGTACAGCTGAAGGCATGGCATTTGATTGATAATAAAATTGTGGGACATTTTGATGACGTGGTTGGTTAGAAATTTAATTTGGCGATTGAAAATCATTAGGATTGTAGTAATTTGGTGGAAAATTACTTGAATTCTGAGTGTTGAAATAAGGATTATTGGGATTATTGTGATCCATTTTACTAAAAAGATGATGAATATTTTAAAAAATAAGGGGTTAAAGAAGGATAATTAAGATTTTTTTTGAGAGAAAAGAGTGGTTTTTTTTTTTTGGTGTCTAAATAAAATGAAAGTTATATCAATTTATAGAGAAAAAAAATTCCAGAATTTTCGCAAAAAAAAAAAAAAAAGCTGTAAAATAATTGAGCTCGGAAATTTGGGTTGAAAATAAAATCTAAAAATATGGGGAACCAATCATATCTCGCCATGTGTAAATTGCAGCAAAAAAAAAAAGGCCAAACGCGCCTTGTCTGGGCGTGTAAGCCACGCGCGCATGTCGGCCCAATCCAAGGCTGACGCGTGGCAATGAAGGGTCCCCCATTTTTTTCTCCAACCGGGTTGACAACTCTCAACCCCTCCCCCTTCAACCCCCTCCTCTCAACCCCTTATTACACCAACTAAACTAACTAACTCCCTCTCAACTCCCTCCTCAACTACCTTATTGCCCATGGTCTAAAGCAGCAAGCAAGTCATAGATGTTCCATACCGAATTGAAGCCATAAAATTTCAGGAAATCCAGGAATCACTATAGTTTGATGGAAATTGTAGGAACAATCCTTCATCAACCCAAGTTTAAGGATAAACCTGGCTGCAGGAAAAAACTCCAATCTGGAGTCTGGACTAAGAATGTAGCCGGATCTAACGGTCACCGGAGAGGAGACGACGTCGACAGCCATTTTTCTCAGGTCTATTACATCGTGGAAATGTTGACGCGGAGCTGAACACCGGTCAGAATGAGGATGCCGGATCTGGAACAGAAGGCGCTGCACTGTACTGTAGGGAGTAGATCAGAGACGAAAATTGGCCGTATTTGCTAGAGATATCGGATCTATACGGGCAACAGAAGGATATGGACGGTTTAAGATGAGGAATATGAGGCGAGGAGCCGGTTGTCGACTTCAATTTGGCTCGGAGATTGTGGATCTAGATAGAGGGTGAATCAGATCTGGTGGCTAGAGAGTCGACAAAGGGTCAGCCGGAGAAGATCTGGACAGAGAGAGGGAGAGAGAGTGCGTGTGAACGGAGGAGACGAGGTCGCCAGAGGAAGACGCAGCCGGGGGTGCCGGAGACGTGACCAGTGACGAAGGGAAAGAGAGAGAGGGAGAGAGAGAGAGAGAGAGAGAGAAATTGTGTGTGTCGTGTGTGAGGGGTGATGACGCCCTAGATTTCTGGGGTCACGGAGATAGAACTCCAACTTTGCTGTCTCTTGATCCTGATCACAACACAAACAAGAACACCGTTAAGACCAAGGCCGGGTTGGAATCCGGCTTAGGCCCTCGGGTGTGAGAGTAAGATCTCTAAGGAAAACCTAGGATGAAGGTTCAATGAAGACCTTGTGTGTGTGAATAGGATAGAGCACGTACCTCTCTCATGGGGCGAAAAGGGGTATATATATGACCAAGGGAAAGAAACCTGCACAAGGTACTAACCACCCTGGTACTGGGGGGACACGTGGCGAGTCCCCAGTGGATCGGTCAGGAGAGTGGCTGGGAAGGTGGCGTGTCTGTCAGGGAAGCATGGTTCCATCACCAACCGTTATGGTGTGTCAGGTACGGTTAGGTGACGCCTCGCGTACGTTTGTGCCAGCTGGGCACTACGGGCTCCTCAGGATGATGGGAGGCAGAGTCAACTCGGGCATATTCATCAGGAGATAAATCCTCTCGGGCTTACTAGCCCGCGTTCCTTTTCGGTTAGGCCTCCAGAGTTCAGGTCCGGTTCGGGCGCGTTAGATCGCATTGATTCTAGACCGGCGAGCATCCGGCCCAGAAGGCTCGGTCTCATCAGTGGCCCCTAACTCCGAGGGTTAGCTCATTCATGTGCGGCGCGAGGAGTTATACTTCCTAGGCTCGATTCGGGCAAATTGCAATTAATGCGGGCACGGATTGCAATGGGACGGGAGTCTTAGAATAGTGGTTGACGAAAGGACAGGTGGGGCCCCTTGTGTCAGGCTAGTGGCGTAGCCATCTATCTTTTGACATGACCAGGAGCACGTCCATTAAATACGAACCGTCATCGGTATTCGAAAAAGCAATTCCCGCCTCTTCACTTTTCGGGTTTCGATCGGGTTACCAGATATTTCGGGTCGGTCCGACCCATTTTTGGCGCTATAAATACCACGGATGCTGAATCATTCCAAACTTTCGTAACTTCCGTCTCTCTACCTTCCAGTTCCAACGAATACTTTGCTTCTCTGGATTCCTGACTCCGAAGATCTCGTTCTCGTTCCTCACTTCAAATTCGCAGGTATTGTTCCGCACCTCGCTTTTTTTTCTTTGTTTCGATTCGTCGTTTTAATTTCTGCCATTCTTTTCGTTGCCGTTTTTCGAGCGCGAACCCTAAAAATTTTGCTCCCGTCGAGCTTTCGGATTTGTACGAGAGTTGTGTGACTTCTCGTAGCCTCGCGTCTTCGAGTCCAAATTCTGGCCCCTAATTTCTGAAAACTTGCTGAAATATTGTTGTAGCCATGGAAGGGCTGGATTTAGGGCGTAAACTCCGTCCCGACCTGTTTGGTTGCTGCCGGAGGACCGGTGGGGTATACAGGCTCCTGTTAAACGCCTGGAAACGGCTGTCCTTGAATGAGTTCATTGCCATAGGTTTAGCGTATAGCTGGGAACCCTGGGTCTTGCCCCTGTTGTGGGAAACAGGTCCCTCCGTCCATTATGACTCCACAAGGATGAGGGTGTTGGGGGGAGAGGAACACTTGGGCATTTTTGTCACGACTGTTTTAACTCGATTCCCCGATAATGTAGATATGGCTGGAAATGCTAGAAGGTTGGTAAGGTCGTGCGGGGAGCGTGTAGCCTCGAGTGGCCCTGATTCTCTCAGTTGGATGGACGCTCCTTTTAACGAGGACGAGCAGGCACGATCTCCGGGCTTGGCCCCTGGTGTTATTGAAGTCACGAGCAGTGCGGAGGCTTCCGATCAAGAAGTGGGGGTTGATGGTGAAACCGCTCTTGAGGATGAGGTTGGGGCGATCGTGGCTCACGGGCTAGTAGATGAGTCTGAGTCATCTGAGACACCTTCTGACCCCCGGGGGGATTTAGAGAGAATGGCCCCAGGTACAGCGCGTATGGTCAAGCGCATTCGCTCCCCGGTTCAAATATTGGCTTCCTTCCCCGAGGGGCCCGACGATAGGGTCAAGAGCCAGGCCGGAGCTTCCAGCTCAGGAGCGGGCATGGTGGAGGAGCAGGACTCCGATGATGAGTTTTTAACCGTGTACCACATCGATCGCAAAGTCTACCTTGTCGGCGGTCTCGATGATTATTCCTCTCCGTCAGGGAGCAATTTGGCTGGTCCTGCCCGCGTCCGGGCAGATAATATCGCCTGCGTGTTTTATCCCGTTCAGTTTGAGAATGGCCTCCGGCTTCCCTTGGACCCGTTCATTTGCGAGTTCCTGGAGTTTTCCAAGTGCCTTCCCATGGACTTGACTCCCAACGCGATTCGTTACCTGGTGTCTTTTATTGTTGTGAGCAGGGTATTGGGATATGAACCCTCTTTGTCCGCCTTGTACGTTTTCTTCACTCATCAGGTCACCGCGAGCAGTTTGAGCTTGAAAACGAAGCCTAGGTCGAAAAAGATCTTTTCTGCGGCTTCTAATAAATTTGATCAGTGGCAGAGATATCCTCTGGTGATTCAGAATCGACTCGGGTGGCCCTTTTCTAAGCCTGATAATACTTCCCCGCTGTCCATATCTTCCAAGGATTATCCTAGCTCAGATGGGGGTATTGAGCTTGCGTCCGCCATGCAGGATTACCTCGCCCGGCATACGAAATCAGTGACTTTAGAGGACCAGACCGTGGTCGTGGTTGAACAAGTTTTCGACGTTCAAGCCATCATCAACAACGAGAGTCTTTTGGCTTACGCCGGGGTGGCCCCATGCCGAAATCCTGATTTTGAGAGCAGGGTTAGCATGACTCCTATGTGGCGGGATCCTTGCTGGAGGGTTCACCAGGATTTTGCCTTTGCCCATGAGTGCTCTGCTTGCCGATTGGGGGAACAATGCCCGGATCCGGGCTTGACTGGTCTTTTTTCATACTTAATCAACTGGAACTCCATACCTGTTAGTTTATCCGATCATATCTGACTGACTGTTACTTTTGCCTGCAGATCCCACTGATACCATGCCTCCCAAGAATATTAATGCCTTGAGATTGGCTGCGAAGCAGCGGGAGGCGAGGCTGAGGCGAAGCAGCAGAGGCAGGCCGAAATGCGCAAGGCCGAGGCCCCAGGGAGAAAACTGCCGGTTACGGATCTTCTGGACAAGGCAAAGAAGGTTGTTGCAGTTGTCCCGACGACTGGCGAGCTTCCTCTACGGCCCCGCGGGAGCGGACGGGGAAAGGATTTGACAGGCTCGGGGTCTCCCACTCCCTCGCATGATGCAGGCAGAACAGTGCCCGAGGCTACGAAGAAAAGGGGACCGAGTCCGGTCGCTGACCCCTTGCCTCCAAAAAATAAACAGCCCCGCCTGGAGTCTCCTTCTCGCGGCTTTACCGTATCCTCCCCCGCCAAAGGGACCTTATGCTCGGAGCGCTTCCCCGTCGAACTAATTGAAGACAAGGACCGAGCTAAGGAGTTTGGGAAGAAAGTAGCTGAGGCCCCTGAGGTATATGGGGTTGATCTCCATAGCCGCCGCGGCTTCAATTCTTATGTTGGCGATGGGCTTCTGCACCGGATGAATTTCCCGGACTATCAACAGAAGGTGCTGTCCAAGACCAACTTCCTGACCGCCCTGGGTCACGCGGGCTTGGCTATGACTGAGGTTAGTGTCTCACTTTCCATGTTTAAACCGACGTGCTCTTTCTTTTTATACATCGATCCTTTGACCCTCTAATTCCTCGTCCCGTTTTTAATATAATCTCCACATGCTCCTTTATTAATCAGGTTAGCAATGACCTGCTATATATGCGGTCTCAGTACGAAGCCGAAGTTGCCTTGGCCGCGGCGAGGGGGAAAAAACTGGCGGAGGCGAAGGATGAGATTGCCCGCCTGTCCAAGGTCCTGGAGGGCTCGGGAGAGGAGCTTAAGAATAAAGATGCCGAGTTGATGACTGCTGTCAAGGAGAACTCCAAACTGAGCAACGATCTCGACGCAGCTCGCGAGGCCAAAGACCGGGCTGAGGCTGAAAAAGCAACCGTTGAGTCTGAAAAGCAACGACTCGAAGCTCGCCTGACCGGGGCTGAGAAGCGGTTGGAGGAGGAGAGGGAGAAGAACAGGAGCTTATCTGAGAAGGTTGATGAACTGGACGGCAAGGTTTTAGATGCCATGCGGTTTGAGAAAGACCGGGAACTTGTTTTGAATGAAGAGCGAGGGAAAGCCGTGGCCGAGTTTGAGGCGTCTGATGCTTACAGAGAAAAGGTGGAGGAGGCAAGCATAGAGCAATATAACTCAGCTCTCCATACAGTAGGTCGTAACCTGGCAGCTACGGGCAAATACAGTGCGCAAGAGATTGCGATCCTTTGCTCCGTTACGGCCTCAGACCCTCAATGTTTTACCGGCCACGCTCTGGTGCCCTTTACCGCGGACCAACTCTCCGAGTTACCCGAGTCTGTCAGATCAACTCTCCCTCCCGTCGCTCCGGTCACCGTCCAAGATCTTCTTTCTGCTATCGACGGGTTCAGATATTCTGCCGCGGGTACCTTGCCTCTGGTCGCAGCTTTGGAGAGGACTTTTGGCCCCGGCGGCCCGTACATTGATGGTATGGTTCTTCCTTACTCTCCTTATGCCTCCGCTCTTGCTGATGCTTCTCAGGATCAGTCTGGGTCTGTGCCTGACACTGATGCCTCTGCCTCTGTTCCAGAGATGGAGAATGCTCCTCCCCCGGCCTTTTGAAGATCAGACCGGGTTGCATCCCGGGAAATTTTGTAATAGTGTAGGTCCGGACATTCTCGAACAAGTGATTTTTGGTTTGTATGTGAATAATTGTTTCCAGCTTTGCTATTGACTTCTTTTCTTGCGTGCTCTTCTGTTATCACTCTTTTGATTACATAGCTTAAAGGGTTGTTCTCGCACGAACTGTCTTTGTTTCCACGCGCATGGTTTAGCTCGGGAGCGTATGGCCGCGCCTTCTCCCACTTTAGTCTAGCTCAAAGGCGTAGGATATGGGCCCTGCAGTATAGCTCGAGAGCGTATGACCGCGCATCTTGGGTCTTAGGAATTTCACAAGGAAATGATCCCACCAAGGAATTCATTCTCCCCCCTTAGTCTAGCTCAAGGGCGTAAGACGTGGGCCCTGCGGTCTAGCTCGAGGGCGTATGACCGCGCATCTTGGGTCTTAGGAATTTCACAAGGAAATGATCCCACCAAGGAATTCATTCTCCCACCTTAGTCTAGCTCAAGGGCGTAAGACGTGGGCCCTGCGGTCTAGCTCGAGGGCGTATGACCGCGCATCTTGGGTCTTAGGAATTTCACAAGGAAATGATCCCACCAAGGAATTCATTCTCCCACCTTAGTCTAGCTCAAGGGCGTAAGACGTGGGCCCTGCGGTCTAGCTCGAGGGCGTATGACCGCGCATCTTGGGTCTTAGGAATTTCACAAGGAAATGATCCCACCAAGGAATTCATTCTCCCACTTTAGTCTAGCTCAAGGGCGTAAGACGTGGGCCCTGCGGTCTAGCTCGAGGGCGTATGACCGCGCATCGTTCGTAGGCTTGCGAACGGCATCCGTATCGCGGGCATGCGGTCTGGCTCGTGAGCACATGACCGCGCTTTGAGAACGAACATACTTGAGTAATTTCATAGAACGATAGCAGTTTTATTTACTTTACTCGAACAAATTACATTGCCACTTTGTTACAATACATGAGTATTTCCATAATTTCTAACTGCTACTGATTTGCAAAAAGATTTCAAGATCTACCATTCTGTCTTCTAAAGGTAGTATTTTTTCAGATGATCGCTATGCCAGGCGTTTTTCAAGTCTTTTCCTTCTGCCGTTAGAAGCCTGTAGGTTCCCTCTTTGATTATGCGGGCAATCTGATAAGGGCCTTCCCAGTTGGGCGAAAGCTTGTTGTATCCGGGCTGCCTCCCTGTGACTTCAACTTTCCTCAGAACCCAGTCTCCCACGGCAAACGATCTCTTGTTCACCCTTTTGTCATGATGGACTTTTGCCTTCTGTTATAATTGACCATCTTTGCCCGCGCTTCCAACCGTTTTTCTTCGGTAGAGTCTAAGTCTTTTCTGCGGGCTTCCTCATTCTCTGCTTCATTAAATTGGGCGACCCTATACGTGGGTAAGGCTACTTCCACAGGTGCGACCGCCTCTGATCCATATGTCAGGGAAAAAGGGGTTTCTCCCGTTGAGTTCCTTGTCGTGGTTCGGACAACCCATAGAGCAGTACTGAGCTCTTCCATCCAGCGACCACTCCTTCCCTTCAAACTTTTGTGCAAAGCGGTCATGAGCAACTTGTTCGCGGCCTCGGCCTGTCCATTTCCCTGTGGTCTTGCGACTGAGGATTGTCGATGTTCCACGTTGAGTCTCTTGCACTCCGCCGTGAACTTGCTTTGGAATTGGGGTCCGTGATCGGAGACAATAGCCAGCGGTAGACCGAACCGGCAGAAGATGTGATCATGTACGAACTTGATGATGCTTGCTTCCGTAGTACTAGCCAGTGCTTTTGCCTCAACCCATTTTGTGAAGTAGTCCACAACAACCACTACCATTTGCGCTCCCCCGGGCGCTTTGGGATAAGGCCCAATCAAATCAATCCCCCACATATCAAAAGGCCAAGTTGGGACTATCAAACTCTGCTCGGTGGACGGCTGCCTTGGTATGTTGGCGAACCTCTGGCATTGGTCGCATTTGCGGACGTAGTCTTCTGCATCTCTTTTCATTGTGGGCCAATAATACCCGAGGAATCTGATTTTGTCGGATAGAGTCCGGGCTCCGGGATGCCCTCCGCACACGCCTTCGTGAACTTCATATAACAGGTTGGTGACTGTCTCGGACCTGACACACCTCAGCAGTGGTTTGGTAAAGGATCTCCGATAAAGCACGCCATCAATAATTGTGTATCGAGCAGCCTGTTTCATCAAGACTCTTGCCCGGTCAGGGTTGTTGGGGAGGGTTTGCCGCTCGATATATTCCCTGATCTCGTCAACCCAATCTTTTTCCGAATCTCCGATTTGGTGGATCTCTATTCTGTCGATGGCTGGGCGCTCGGTGAACTCTATCCAGCAGTCCACACTAAGCTTGGCAATGTCCTCATTTGTGATCCTGGAGAGCAAGTCCGCCTCGGAATTTTCGGCCCGGTTAACTTGGTTCAGCTCATGGTATTCGAATTCCTTTAACAAGTCTGTCGCGAGCTCCTTGTATTTGACCAAAACCGGGTGATTTGTTTCGTATTCCCCTTTCACCTGGTTTATTACTAGTTGTGAGTCACTCTTCACGACCAGTTTTGATACTTTCATGTCCCGGGCTAATTCCAAACCCGCTATCAATGCCTCGTACTCGGCCTGGTTGTTTGAGACCGCGAACTTAAATCTCAAGTCTCGCTTGAACCTTTGACCCTCCGGGGCGGTCAAGAGAATTCCGGCGCCGCTGACTGTCTTTCCCGCGGATCCATCCACACTTAACGACCAGCAATTTTCCGGTCTCTCCCCTGCAACTATTGCCTTCTCGCCTCTCTTTTTCTTTGTCTTTGCAGGTTGGGTTCCGTCCGGCTCGATCTCCTTTGATTCAAATGTGGTCTCTGCCACAAAGTCTGCCAGTGCCTGTGCCTTGATGGTCTTCCGTGGGGAGTAGGTAATCTGGAATTCAGTCAGTTCTATGGACCACGATAGCATTCTCCCCGAGGATTCGGGCTTATGGAGTATCTTCTTCAGCGGGGTGTCTGAATAAACCGTGATTGGGTGGGCGATGAAGTATGCCCGCAGCTTCCGAGCGGCCACCAGCAAGGCGAAAGCTAGCTTTTCAATGTTTAGATAGCGGCCTTCCACAGCAGAAAGTGCCTTGGAGACATAATACACGGGTTTCTGAAGTTTGCCCTCTTCCCTTACCAAAACAGCGGCCACTGCATGATCTGTTGCGGCCAAGAAGACGTAGAGTTCCTCCCCAAACACCGGGCTGCTCAATAGCGGCGGCTTTCCCAGGTAAGCTTTTATTTGCTCGAAAGCGATCTGGCAGTCCTCGTTCCACTCGAAGCCCTTCTCTCCTCCTCCTTTTAAGGTTTTGAAGAAAGGCAGGCACTTTTCGGCTGACTTAGCAATGAATCTTCCCAAAGCCGTAATGCGGCCATTAAGCTTCTGCACCTCCTTAACGCATCTGGGGGGCTGCATGTTTATCAACGCCGTGATTTTCTCGGGGTTTGCTTCGATCCCTCTTTGGTTTACCATGAACCCCAAAAATTTTCCTGCCTTTACTCCGAAAGCGCACTTGGAGGGATTGAGCTTCATGTTATTTTCCCGGAGGTTGGTGAAGGTTTCTGCCATATCAATGTCATGAGAGGTCTCCTTGGTCTTGATAACCATATCGTCGATGTAAGCCTCCAGGTTCCGGCCTAATTGATCATCAAAGACGATTCCTACCATCCTTTGATACGTGCCGCCTGCGTTCTTGAGGCCGAACGGCATGTTGTTAAATGTGTAGGTTTTGCCCGCGGCATAGAAAGCGCACGAAGGGACGTCATCCTCCTTCATTTTGATCTGATGGTAGCCCGAGTACGCATCTATGAAGCTTAACACCCTATGCCCGGCGATAGAGTCTACTAATTGATCGATCCGGGGAAGAGGGTAACAATCCTTAGGGCAGGCCTTGTTCAAATCGGTGAAATCCACGCACATCCTCCACTTTCCATTTGCTTTGGTTACCATGACGACGTTGGCCAACCATCTCGGATATTTGATCGGGCTTATGATTCCCGCCTTCAGTAGCTTATCCACCTTGATTTTGATCGCCGCTTTCTTCTCCGGCGAAAAGTATCTTTCTTTCTGGAGGACCCGGGTAAATGTGGGATCGACGTTCAGTTCATGCTCGATGACCTCTCTACTTAACCCCTTCATATCTTCGACAGTCCAGGCAAATATGTCCGCGCTTTTTCGCAGCAGCTCGATCAGAATCTTCCTTTCTTCTGCGGGGATTTCCAGCCCTACCTTGACCGTTTGTTCGGGGTAAGCGGGGTTTATGACTACATCCTCCAGAGCATCGTTGGGGCGGATGTCCCTTATTTCCCTGTCGTGCAGCGAATCGATCACGATGTCTATCTGCTCGGTCTTTGCGGCAATACGACGGGCTCTCCTACTCCGTTTAAATTCAGCCCGTGTTGAATGGAACGACAAAGTTCCAATCATGGCCGCCTCCTCGGTCCTGTCGCTGTTGGTTTTGACCTTCTTTGCCTCCCTCGGGCTTACCAATCTTGCCTCCATCGCGCTCTCCCTTCTTTTCTTCTCTATTATTTTGAGAAAAAGCTCGGGCTTGTTCTCGATGCACGCTATCCCTGCGGGGGTGCTGAACTTGATCTTCTGGTGAGGGATTGACGCAACGATTCCTAAGGCAGCCTGAGCGGTAACTCCCAAGATTGCGTTGTACTGGGACTTCAGATCGATCACCATGAACGTGACACGGGCTGTTTTTTCGAACGGCCTCTCTCCAATGGTCACTTCGAAGTCAATGGTCCCTTTTGCGTAGACCGTATGATTCGTGAACCCTTCCAACAAGCCCGCATATGGGGTTAAGTGCGCCTCGGACATCCCCATTTCTTCTAAACAATGGAAGTAGAGTATGTCCCGTGAAGCCCCGGTATCAATGAGGACCCTCCCAATATCCGCTCTACCAATAGCCATCTTGATTGTCAATGGCTGTGTTGAATGGAAGAGTGTGGAGGCCAGCTCGCTCCTCCTGAACCCGATCATTTCCTCTTGCTCGGGTGGGTAGGCTGGTATCAGGAACACCTTTTCCAATTTCTTGATCTGAATGGAAAGCTGGGTGTTGCTCGGGGCTTCTTCCCCGATATACAGGATGTCATAGCGTTTTTCCCCGTCGGCATCGTTATCCCTAACATACTGGACATGTCCCCGTGGGGCCCCTCCTTTATTGCTGGGTCCCTCGATCCACTTTTTCAATTCTCCGGCCTCGACTTTCTGTTGTATTATCTTCTTCATCTGAAAACACTCATCCGTGTTATGCCCATGGCTCTCGTGGTAGCCGCACCACTTCTTCTTGTTCGCCTCATAAGGCTTTCTTTCTAGGGGTGGGGGAGGAGGCAGGGCTTCTGCCCGCAGAATCTCCGTCCTTGGGGCTATCAAAGGAGTGAAGGTGCTGTCATTTCTTTTGAAATTGGTCGTGCCCCTCGGTTTTCCTCTATTTCGGTCGCCACTGCCCCCCGAATAGCCAGCGTGGTACCTTGAGTCATGAGCGGGCTCGAGCCTATCCCTAATACTCATGCGGGCATCTTCCATGAACGAGGGCTCAACTCCGGCCATGGCAATGGCTCGATTGTACATTTCCTCCGTTCCCTCGGGCTTTCGACAAGCGAACTCTTGCCTCAAGGTATAGGATGTCAATCCTCCCAAGAAGCACAGCTCGATGTCATTTCTCGTTAGGTCCACGATTTGTTCGGTCATTTTTCTAAACCGAGTAATGTATGCTTTTGTACTTTCTCCGGGATATTGCTTCACACCGCATAGATCCGATTTCGGTCTTGCGACCTCCCCAGCGCCAGCGAACGAATTCAGGAACGACGTCCGTAACTGCTCGTAGCTGCAAATGGAGCGGGGCTTATGGGCCAACAACCATCCCAGCGCCTTCCCCTTGAAGGTGGATGCTAGAGCCTTGCACTTTACGGCCTCATCCGTTGAAAATAGAGCCATCTGCCCTTCAAACCGCCCAACATGGCTTTTGGAGTTAGACGAGCCGTCATAAGCGTCTAGCGTGGGGACCTTTCCCCGCTGGATCGGGGAATCAGCTATCCAGGAGGCAAAAGCATCTATGGGTCCAATGCATTTTGCCACACTTTGCTTAGACTCCCATAGGTCCCTGATCATCCCCTGGACCTTGTAATCAATCTCTTCCCCGGTTTTCACCCTTTTTGCCGTTCCCGCAAATTGCTCTCCGGTTCTAACAGTTGCTTTTCCCTTGTAGTGGCCTTTGGACCTTCGAGGTTGAGACTCTCCTTCTTCACTCCTTCTCCCTTCTTCTCCTTCTTCATCGTCGTCTTCCACAACGATCGTTCTTTTCTTCTTTCCCTCCACCCTGCTGGCTATGCTTTTAGAACCATGAGTTTTTGATCTTTCAAGAGGGATTGCCGTGTCAGCCTCGGCATTAAATAGCTCTTCCAGGGCCAGGTTTAACTGAAGCCCTTCCGCTACTAGATCCTGCCTGTCTTTCAGGAGCTGGATTTTCTTTTGAATCTGCTCAGGGGTGAGGGGAGTGACGGGGATTTTCTGTACCTTGCGTGCTTTTGATGTTTCGATACGATCTCTCAGATCCGCCTCTCTTCTTGCTTTCTGAGAGGGAGTTCCCGAGCAGCCACTAGGCGCCTTGTCTCCCAATCTGGCAAAGATGGATCCTTGAGGCGCTTGTTTCGATGGGCTAGCATTTGGGTTCAAGATTTCTTTCCCAGTCATTGTAAATATTTGGAATGTCGAGTGTATTTTAGAACCGTAGAAACAAAAGAATGGTTTTGTCGAGTCAGACTAGACTGGGAATTCGAAAGAACTCAGAAGATTGCACTAGGAAGATTTTCGTTTCCCGGCAATGGAACCACTGATGACGCCCTAGATTTCTGGGGTCACGGAGATAGAACTCCAACTTTGCTGTCTCTTGATCCTGATCACAACACAAACAAGAACACCGTTAAGACCAAGGCCGGGTTGGAATCCGGCTTAGGCCCTCGGGTGTGAGAGTAAGATCTCTGAGGAAAACCTAGGATGAAGGTTCAATGAAGACCTTGTGTGTGTGAATAGGATAGAGCACGTACCTCTCTCATGGGGCGAAAAGGGGTATATATATGACCAAGGGAAAGAAACCTGCACAAGGTACTAACCACCCTGGTACTGGGGGGACACGTGGCGAGTCCCCAGTGGATCGGTCAGGAGAGTGGCTGGGAAGGTGGCGTGTCTGTCAGAGAAGCATGGTTCCATCACCAACCGTTATGGTGTGTCAGGTACGGTTAGGTGACGCCTCGCGTACGTTTGTGCCAGCTGGGCACTACGGGCTCCTCAGGATGACGGGAGGCAGAGTCAACTCGGGCATATTCATCAGGAGATAAATCCTCTCGGGCTTACTAGCCCGCGTTCCTTGTCGGTTAGGCCTCCAGAGTTCAGGTCCGGTTCGGGCGCGTTAGATCGCATTGATTCTAGACCGGCGAGCATCCGGCCCAGAAGGCTCGGTCTCATCAAGGGGATGGGTGGGTTTTGGTTGAGGGGTGGGGTAGTTTGGGTATTTATGAGCTTTGTTTGACTGGTCAAAGGAGGCTAGGGGTGTAAGGGGAAATACAATTTCGGTTGAACTCCTTATTAGGTATTTCATCTGGGTGTTTCTTTTTTTGTAATTAAATCTGGGTCTGGGGCCCTAGGGGAAATTATCCGTTAAAAGAAGGACCAAGGGAGTATAGCGTTCGTATTTTTAGTTGTTTCAGTCTCCCGATCTAGAAAGAAAAAATGTTGACTTCCACGGCGGCGGCACCGCAGTCCACCGCCGTAAGCGCTAGCACATTCTAGACTTCCAATACCAATACTACCCTTGGCAGCAGAAAATCGAGTCCGGCACTCCCTCGCAATTATTGCCAATTCAAAGAGCACATCTTCTCCAAAAACCCGGCAACCCATACCGTGCCATGCGTCACTGCTTATCATAGACAAAGTGCGCCCCACCCCCACCGCCACCGGCTTTGGTTGGCCCTACCCGGCCCCATTCCCTAACTAACGACACAAACTGCTTCCTTAATTCCAAGTCCCTTTCCATTAATAGAACCCAAAACTCGCACTCGCATATACATAGTATACGTATAGGTTGTTGTATAGTTTGATTGTTTTCGATAATGGAGTTACAGGGGAGTTCCGGTACTGAAGGTGAATTCAAAGGACTAGATATGGATTTGAATAAGGTCAAGGATAGAGGAAATATGGAGAGGAGGAAGAAGAAGAATCGGAGATTCGGCTGTTTTAGATCGGACTACGGCCATCCAACGATTGAGGAATCAGACGGTGAAGGGAACATTGATATGGCGTCGGCTACTACTGACATAAATCACGCTCCGACTCACCTCGTTATTATGGTCAACGGCATCGTTGGCAGGTTAGTCAACTATTTTCCGATTCCGGCAGTGCATTCTTTGCTGAATTCCAGAACAAGCCATGTGTCTGTAAAACTAATCAAGTTTCGATTTTCCTTTTTTAGTATAGGACCGTTATCATTAATTCATTATAATATTAAATTACAATTGGTGATTGATTCATTCTTTCCTTGTCATTTTTTTGCAAATTTAGGACTAAATATGTTGTATACTAAATTTCATTAACCATATGACAATTAAAGGTAGAACTTGAGGGAATAATATGATTTTTTTTTTTATTTTTTTTAAACAAGATAGGCAGGAGAATACTACAAACATGTTAATGACGGAATAATTAGTGCTTGATGCAACGTACTAAGCCTCTATTATCAAATAATGCAAAATATCATGATATCATGATGCTATAGTTTCTCAGTGGCATGATATCATGACGCTCATCTAGTGCTAAAGGTGCTAGTAACATAAGAGCACAAGTTCAGATTTTTGCCTAAATGGAAATTGAAAGGAATCTTTATTTAGTTAATTGGTACTCCCTCCGTCCCATAATGAACGCCCAAATTTGCTCTTGATGAAAGAGCAATTTTGGACATTCGTTTTGGGACGGAGGCAGTAGGTAGTTATGATAGTTGGTTCAAGCTCTTTTCATTATCATAAGACTCGTCGTTTTGGTTTAGAAGACACTGTTTTTATAAACAAACTTGAAACAAGGATACTTATCCATGCATGTGGTAGTGTTATTATACTTGGAAGGGAATGGAAATGCTATTGTTTTCTCAAAACCACTCTTCCACCGGCTTTTATGTTATTCTGTTTTCTTGAAAGCTCACTTTTCAAGTTGCCGTTTGAAAGTGATTGGAGACCAGTGATAGAAAATTGTCTAAAATGATACGGATGCTTACAGCCTGGATCTGTATAAAAGCATTGGTGAGAAAGATTGATAGGGTATTGCTACTAACAGCTGGATATGATAAAAGAATAACTTTGGCTCAAGCTCAAGGGAAGATATGATGATAGAGAATACTGAACATGGAGTAGGCTTTAGTTAGTTGTTGGATATTATTGTATCAGCATTACTTTTTTCTCATATAAACTATAGTTGGTCGTGGGAATCTAAGTTGGAATCAATTCCAGAGAGTCACTCAACTTGGAGGCCCTTAAAATATCTAAATTGGCCTTCTCAGAAATCTAAACAGTCACATCGTTGTTGACTAGTGAAGACCGGAGAAGTTTGTGGTCAGTTAGGCAGTGGCAATACAATGAAGACAGACCACTAAGACACTGGATGTTGGCTGCACTATATGGTACACCAAAGTTTGTCGTGTGGATGTAAGTTATAGTAATGGTTCAATATACTGACCTTTGCATTCTTCAAATAGTTAGTATTTACAGAGACTGGATTGAAGTAGTATAGCTCTTATGTAGAACGCAGCCAAAAATGACTTTTATAAGGCTGTTTTAGAGCAAAAGGGTTTTGGCATTGAGATGATTTGGCTTGTGAGAGAGAAGCCGGGGGGTGGGGGGGAGGGCATCATCTTCCCCTGGTTGGAGAAAACTCAACCTTGAGTTTGAAATTGCACAAATATAAGAATCCACAAACCCTTGGTTTACATCACCGACGAACATGAAGTTGACTTGACGGGTTTCTATTGACTTGAAAGATTTAGCAGAGAAGTTGAAAATCAATGCACTTGGTCATGTTTAGGGGCGCACATATATTAGTGATGTTTGATCAGGTCATGAAACGTCTGTTAGTTTACCCAACATAGCACAGTGGCTCATGGAAGTGGATAGTCCATGATTTTATACCTCCTTCCAGTGGAACTTGCTTAAATTTCATATTGTGACCAAATTTGCAATATATATATATATATATATATGTACATGTATATATATATATACATGTACATATATATATACATGTACATATATATATACATGTACATATATATATACATATACATATATATATATACATAAACATATATATATATATATATCTGCGCTTTAGGTCCGAACCCAAGATAGTCTATTGTTTGAGCTCAGCCTTTGCCAAAACATTGTTGAAATCTGATTGTCTTCTTTCTTGCTCGTACATCGTGCCATAAAGGTGTGAAGTCAGAAAATTGAGGTAGCAGTTTAGGGTCTGTAGCTTGCTGAATAACTGCCAAGGTAGACTGTCATGAAACGATTCGCTTGGCTTCACATCTGAAAATTAGGGCAGTAGCTTTGCTATCTCCAAAGGTTGCTTATGTTCAGAAGCTGCTGTTGATTTTTACTCTTTTTCATAGCAGATGCCATAAGCTTCATATCCGTGCTTTCTGTTTTAGCTGCTAGCTTTGGTGCTGGTGGTGAGGTGTGGAATAATTTACTTATGAAGGTTAGTTAATTCAGGATGACAAATATGCGTAGCCAGTCTATTTGAGGTTATTGCTTCACTTAATCAATTCTATATATGAATGGGCATACTTTTGGATTTTGGTTTAGTAGGAAGAAGAAACCTGTGATGTGACATGAGCAGTCTGTTAACTGGCCATAATGGAAAAGGTTGATGATGGATTTACATCGGAGAGTCTCTTACGAGTATAGGTTGTAGTTTTCCTCGTAATTTCCAACCATCTCTTGGCTTGTAACAGATTTAAATTGCAGTGCTGCATCAGTTTTTTCCCCATATGTTTGATTTTCTTACTTCACCACATTATTTACTTCGTAATGTAATGTGTGGCATTCGACTTTACACACATTCCCATCAGCATATTTTCAAAGAAAATGAAAAACTGCATCTCATTAAATACATTTCGTATCATGACTCCATATTAATGATTGGACACTTACATGCAGTGCTCAAAATTGGAGATTTGCGGCAAAACAGTTTCTGAAGAAGTATCCTGAAGATCTCATCGTTCACTGTAAGTTATATTAATGATGCATTATTATCTTTCACACTTTTGAGTATCTCTATTCTAGCTTGAGTTGCTTAGTAGGCATTTTTTTGCTCCTTCTCCTAGCATTGACTGCTTCTTTGAGTAATGGAAAGAATTTATTTATTTATTTATTTATTTGTGATTTCTACTTAGTGAAAGAAGCCATACCTTTTCATTTTTTATTTTTTTTTGAAAGAAGCCATACCTTTTTTGAAAGATGCCATACAAGATGAAATTAAGATCAGCATGGTTATGGCAGTCCAATGTTTAAATGCAATAAAAAGTAGGCAAAATAACGAATGATGAAAATTGCTGGACGGATGGACTATATATTTATGTTTAACAGTCAAAATCGGGCCTGTGTTTTTTTTTTATTTAATAGTTACATCAGCAATAAGGGAGGGAATTACTAAAATAACAAGTGTACTTTTTTCTCTGTTTGTGTTCTTGTTAGCATTTAGTTTTCCAGAGGCATAGAATAAGTTTGGTGGTTTTCACTGATCTGTCTCCTGAGGGACTTAATTGTGCTATGCGATATTAGATTAAATAATCCTCATTAATCAACAATCTTAATGTCATTCAGTTTTTTACACTTTAGGCGCTTGAGGAAAAAATGTTGTTTACTTGAGGACCATTCTCCCTTACCTTAAAACGTAAAAAACTGAGACTCCTTGAACGCTTCATAAAGTTTGGCATGAAGTATCTATGCCATTGAACCTCGAAATTTGTTAAAAATCTGTATTCTCTACGGTGATAGCTTCAAATTTAAAACTAAAATTTCTGAACGCATGTGCTATGTCCAGGCAGTGAATGCAACTACTCAACGTTGACGTTTGATGGTGTTGATGTGATGGGAAGAAGATTAGCAGAGGAGGTGTGTAATGCTATTAGCAATCAGTTTTTCTCCCTTTTCGATGCACTTGTCTGGCGTTTTTGTTACTTGATCAGATGCACACAAACCAAAGAGTATCTTCGGATATCTCCTTGATTCACCCACACTCGAACATAACAAATGTGACTGCTTTCAGGTTATATCTGTAATAAAACGTCATCCAAATCTACAGAGGATCTCTTTTGTGGGTCACTCACTTGGTGGTGTGATAGCGAGATACACAATTGCTGTACTTTATAGCCAAGAAAATCAAGAACATGTATATGGTGGATCAAATGATTCATTTCCAGGACACAAATTGAAGGGGAAGGTTGCTGGACTGGAGCCTGTTAACTTCATAACCGTTGCCACTCCGCACCTTGGTTCAAGAGGACATAGACAGGTGACTTTACTTATGTTCTCATCTTGTTTGCAACCTGGATTCCATCAGTTGCTTCTTGGAAAGTATTATATAATTACCTTATGCCAAATCCAAGCCATAAAACTCTTTCTTAATTGACAGTGCGTAAATTTTTAGTAACTATGTCTGTTTTCTACTTGTTCTTGAGTTCTTTCTTAATGGTCTGTTTTGCAATCTCAAGTCAATTCTAAGCCTTGGCCTTGGAATTGGAAGAATAAAATGAAGTCTGTGGAACAAAAATTACTCCTTTAATTTCAATGGCATGGCTTGGTATTTGGTTGCCAAACATACCCTAAGGTCTCTCCTAAAGTTTGTAGTCAGAGTCTGACAGAAAAGATTTTTGTCACAAGTGTGTGAAGAAATTATATTCAGGAAGAGTGTAAAATTCCCATTAACACAATTATGGTGGTATGTACGTATAAGTGTATGTTCATGTCACATGAACATGTACATATACATATACATATACATATACATATACATATACATACACATACACATGAATCAAGTGTACATGAACAGACTCATACACACACATGAATCATGTGTATGTTTATATATATTTATGTATATTGTGTGTGCATATATATGTATATTGTAAATATAATTTATAAGGTATACACCCAATGAATCTTATTATCAGCATATTACCCTGCAATGAGCTTTTCCTCGTTCTGTTTTTATCAGTAATGACGTAGCGGCTGTAGACACCCCATTTTGAACGTTCATCCATAATTACACTACTTCTGTGTCTCGCCTTTGATTTTGGGTCGAAACTCGTTAAGTTTGACATGTTTCGTTAAGTTTCTGACTGACTCCGTTAGTTAGGGGCCAAAATGAACATTAAAACTTCTGCAGAGGGCAAAATTGTGATTCAAACACAAGATGCCTCGTACGAGACATTAGATGTCTCGTACGAGACATCCCCCTTGACAGTCGGGTTTTCAGCAGTTTCCTTGTTGATCTCAACCTCGTTTATTGGCAAACACTCCACAATCCGGGAAAGAAAGGAAGGACGATCTGAGAGTCCGAATACAACTCCTTGGAAACCAAGTCTTTGATTCCCATCCATAAACAATCCCTTGGCTTGATCCCTAAGTCAAGAAAACCTATAAATATAGGGCTTCTTTAACTAAAAAACCTCTAATGGTCATTCATCGCCTCTTAACCACTCCAAATCTGTTCAAGAAGGCTCTCATAATCAGCCTCTCTCCCTCACCCACGAAATTTACAAGACCATAACACAAATCAAGTCAAGCTTTTGGATCAATCAAGGCCTTTAGTCAAGGCCATCCATAGGATTCTCGAAGAACACTTAGGTAAACTCCTTTGTTTTCTACCTTCTCATCTCCTTCTTTGCTTTGAAGTAGTGTGATTCTATCAAAAGGATCAGCCTAGAGCCTCTCCAATTCATGGAGATGGTCTCGAAGCATATGATCTGACATTCCAAATAAATAAGAAATTACTTATTTGGCTTCCTTGGCAGTTAATTGCATAATTTTAAGATGATGATGATGATTTCGTAGCAAGACCGATCCTAGATCGGGTGGATTGGGTGCTCATTGACCTTCCCAATCCATAACTTAACCCCCGAACTCAAGAATCTCACGGTTCGTGTTCCGTTCAAAAACATGGTGGCGACTCACAACAAACCGAGCAACGATCAAGTCCTTCCAAACCAATCGAAACTTACGAAAAAGGACGCGCGCGCTCACAGTGGTACTCCGCTGGGGATGAATCATACTAAGAGGGTTAGACTTGCGTTGAAAAAAATCATCATCGTCTTCAAATTTCTGCAGTTCTGTACTGTTCTCTGTTCCCAGAAGGGATCCCTCGTATGAGGTATCTTTGTCTCGTACGAGGCATCTCAGTTCTGATCCGACAGTCTGGTCCTCTGGTTTGGAAAAAGGGATTCCGTCCGGTTCAAACACGTAAACAGGGTTCCAGATCTGTCCTCCTCCCTGTTTCTGAGTCTTAGGACCTTCCTAACGACAAAGAAACTCCCCGTGTATCATTAAGCTAACCTTTGTTTTGCAGGAGTATTTGTTAACTTGAAATATTTCTTGCTTTGCTTTTGTTATGCTTTATGTGAGAACAACGAAGGCCTGAGTTCCTCCACAAGAGGGAAACGTAGGCAGCCACTTGGGCCGGCCATTGCATGTCTTTTCTTTATTTTCAAAAAAAAAAAACTCTCTATTTTCACCTTAACATCTAGAACTTGACTCCCACACACGTGCACTCATGTAGATTAATTGCACTACATACCCTATAAACCCGGGTCCCAATCGAAGGACGGATGTCGGTCAGCATTTCCTTGCCGGTCTCTCCAAAGATGGTGTACCCACTCCGTGACACGCTCCTCGACTGTGTTCATGGGGAGCCTTAGCCGTAAGCCTGCATCAACCTCATGCATACATAATAGTCAATAGGACACTCCTTGTGACCGGTCAGTTTGATTCTAGGATTGTTTTAATCTTTGTCCAAGATAACGCTTCTTCTACAATCTATAATCCTCCCTTCATGAATTCTTGACGGTTGTCCTTTCGGTAATAAATTATCGGACAAAGGATTGCGATGGTGAAATTGAGAATTTTTCTACGTTCATCGAGTCTAGTCTCTTTCGCCATCAAGATTCTGCGTTTGATAATGTCCCTTTCGGTTGTCCCTTCTAAGAATTCATAAGGTTTGATTGCATAAAAGGCGTTATTTAACAAAGTGCAAAACAATTACGGAATCACTTAGGTTTGGCTAAATTGAATGGTGGATTCCGATGAGAATATGGGACCTTTGCCCAAATTATCCGTTTGGGAGAGTGCAATACAGGTGAAAAATAAGGGGCTCATATTCTAGGGTGACAGAATCCACTATTCCAGGATATTAGATAGAAACCCCCAAAACGGATTAAGTTCCGTCCGACCAAAATTAGGATTAAAATCTGAAAATCTATGTTCTGTGCTGGATGCCTCGTACGAGACATCCTTGTCTCGTACGAGACATCTCCTTCTGTCCGTGTCAGTTTCTGTGCTATGCTCGTTTGGTCAACCCACACTCACTCTTAAGCCTATACACCTCATAAAGCCGACTTGTTGGGACCTTAATCTGGGTTTAACGCAATCTTTATACGCTTAGGTCCGTCCAAATCGCAACTAGATCGTTCCAAACTCACCCGACACCATAACTGGAAGCAACGACACCAATACTGAAAATCTCAATGAGGCCAAAGCTGAAATCTTGAAAGCCGCCAAGCAACTAGAAGAGAAGCAAGCTCACATAGACGCCTTAGTTGCCGAGCTCCATACATTGAAAGTCAAGAAAGCTAAGAAACAAAAGAAGAAGGATTATGAATCCCTCGCCTCCTCCGAAGACGAGGCATCCTCTAGAAAGAGAGATAAAAGGTCTAAAAAGAAGCGCTACGAGTCCGACTCTTCTTCTTCTTCTTCCTCCTCCGATGACGAGGAACATGCCTCCAAGACTACCGAGTCCAAGAAAGAAGGTAGTGGTGAAAACAAAAAGGTTGATGCTCCTGTGACCATGAATTACCTTGAAAAGAAGCTTGCTTCACTCGACACTCCAAAGGGATCATTCACTCCTTTTGATCCGGATTCTCTCCGACAATCCATCACCAAGTTTCCACGCAAATATAAGAATCCCGATGTGGCAAAGTTCAATGGCACCACTTGTCCCGAGCTCATGTTGAAACCTATACTTGGGCCATGTTACCAATGGGTGTTGATGACAACATTTTAGCCCAATCTTTTCCTCAAACCTTGGAGGGTGCTGCGAGAGATTGGTACATGTCACTTCCGATATCCACTAGGCTTGATCGGTCAGAAGCATGTCGAGTGTTCCAAAAGCAGTTTGAAGACAACTCTACATACCGCCCTACTAGGAGGGATCTTGAGCAAACTAAGCAATACCCCAATGAGTCTTTTGCTGAATTTGCTAGAAGGTGGAGGCTCAAGCTCACAGAAATTGTTGAAAGACCTAGTCTTAAAGAACAAATCCACATCGTCCTCCAATGTCTCTGTGAGGAATTTCAAGACAAGCTTGCCGACAATTACTTTCCTAGCTTCATTGAGCTCCACGAATCCGGAATAAGGATTGATGACCTCCTCAAGTCTAAAAGAAAGAGTAGTAGTTATCGCTACGAACACAAAGGTACATCCAACAAAGAAGCCTCCATCAACGCCATAGCTTTCAACAACCAAGGAAAAGGCAACTACTCCGCTGTTCCCCCTCCCAAAAGAGAGAAGAAGGAAAGGCACTATGAAAGCTAGAAGGAGTCACTCAAGGTCACCGGCCATGACACCAACTCTTGCCGCCTTTTAAAGGATGTCATCCAAGATCTCATTGACAACAAGGAACTTGAAGCGCCAAATGTCCTCAACAACCCGCTTCCTAACAACTCTCTCTAAGCATGACAAAGCCTCAAGAAGAAATCAAGATCAACCACTTTGGGGCTACAACTATCCTCTCCCTTTCTCCCTAGGAATAGAATAGGTTTTAATTTCCTAGTATGAACTCGAAGAGTCGTTCTGTCATTCTAGTCCATCTCCCTCCTTCTCTAGCCTGTGTCAACTATCGAGTCTGTTTTGAATTCTAGTTATTAATAAAAGTCATTCTTATTCCTATACACTACTCTAAGGTTGTTCTACCTCATGATTATCTCTAAAATTTCATAAATGGACTCGCAAACAATAATAATCACTAAACATGAAACTTTGCAAAAGATGATAGTTATGTCTAAACGAGTTTGAGAACGAAGGCTATCATAAGACGTCAAAAATAAGCACTAGGGTCCATTAAAGGTAGAACTATTTCTAGTATTTGAGCCACGTAGCGTTCTTTGTCGAGTCTAGGGGCTTCCTCTTCTCCACTCTCATAAACTTTCTTCAAATCCAAGCATCAAAGCTAGGGGCTTTTGATCCTTTCCTTCCCTAGTCTATTCATTCTCGAAACGTACGAACTCGTCAAAGTAAATCCACACTAGGGTCTATCCTCTTTGCCTCTAAGTCTCATTACAAAGTGCGTTATCCCCACCGAGTCGATGCTTGGAACAACTTCCCAAAACCAAGTCGATAGCTAAAAATGCCTAATGCATTCAAACCCAAAAATCTTGCATATCTCACCATAATAAGAGACAAAACTACTCTCCTCTCTGAGTCATCTTCGAGTAGATACTCTGTAAAAAAAAAATGAAAAAAAAGAGGCGCAAACGAGATGCCCGCTAGATTGAAAACCCGAAAGGGCGGTCTAGGAAAAAATCAGGGTGCGTCACAAAAAAAATATAGGGAGAACATTCTTCAAATCATTTCTTCTTCAACCTCCTTTAAATCCAACTAGCGGGAGGGCACTCTTCTTTTAAGTCAAAACAACCTCATATACCTGTTCACATAGTCATCTACAACATACAAGATTCTTGGGGCTTGACTTAGACCACACATGAGATAAACTTGGGGGGAATAGAACACATCTCTCATCACCTTCACCGGAGACTTTCGGACATGGAACTCTAGAGTTGTCAACAAAGTACGCTCGGCCTACATAGAGCTTGCACATTGATCAATATCATTGGTTGTCGGACAAATAGTTGTCTCCCTTGACACGACATGACTAAAGGAACGATCTGGACGGATCATCTTGCACAAGGAAAACGAGTCTCACACGAGATAACCATCAGAGAAACTCCGTGGCACATCATCTCTGCAGAAAACCGATTAGGTCCCAACTTGTCAAAAACAGGTCCCCACACACACACAAATCAACACATACAGTTCATCACCAATAAATATCCCATCATGAATCCATGCTATTCACACTACTTACACCAAGGTTGACCGACCGGGCATGCACATAAATTTGTCACCGCCACCTGAGTCTAATTACAAACTAAAATCAAAGCTAAATTGCTTGCTAGAATAGGTTCTACTTGTTGTATTAACAGGTACAAAAACCGATCCATGCTAAAAAAAATTCAACAGTGGTTAGATGATCCCACAGAGAATTCAGTCACAAAAGATATTCTGCATCCAGTACTTTCAATCAGCTACGGCCATTGAAAGAGGATAATGTCCAGCACGTTCAATCACCTTCGGCCATTGATCGAGGATATTCAGAAATCTACATCAAATCATCCAGTACTTTCAATCAGCTACGGCCATTGAAAGAAGATAATGTCCAGCACGTTCAATCAGCTTCGGCCATTGATCGAGGATATTCAGGATATTCAGAAATCTACATCAAATCATCCAGTACTTTCAATCAGCTACGGCCATTGAAAGAGGATAATGTCCAGCACGTTCAATCAGCTTCGGCCATTGATCGAGGATATTCAGAAGTCTACAAACCAACAACAAATCAAGAGATTCTGCATCCAGTACTTTCAATCAGCTGCGGCCATTGATCAAGGATAATATTCAGTACTTTCAAATAGCTCCATGAACTGATCTGATTGATCGAGGATATTCAGAAAATCTACATCAAACCGTCCAGTACTTTCAATGATGAATTGATCGAGGACATGTTCAGTACTTTCAATCAGCTGCGGCCATTGATCGAGGACATTTAGGGATCCAGTACTTTCAATCAGCTTCGGCCATTGATCGAGTATAATATCCAGTACTTTTAATGTAGGCGCATTGATCGAGGATATTCCCCAACAACTTCAACACCGTCAACCGCGACGCTCCATCAACATCAGAGGGTATATTCTGAATTGGGTCAAGGACATTGATTCCTCAGCATAGGTTACTCTCTAAACTCTAAACTTTACTTACTGCAGTTTTGCTTTCAAACGATTTTCAAAATACCTCGAACGACCGTTTTTGTGTGTTTTTGGAGTCGAACTACGTTTGGTCTGATTCATTTCCGGAGGATACGTAGGCAGCTTTCTAGCCCGACCATACCCAAAGGTCTAAATGGTGTCTTTTCTATCGACGACGTTACTTCTTTCATAAGTATCGTCGCCGAGGGGCTCTGTAGATACCCCATTTTGAACGTTCATCCATAATTACACTACTTCTGTGTCTCGCCTTTGATTTGGGTCGAAACTCGTTAAGTTTGACATGTTTCGTTAAGTTTTTGACTGACTCCGTTAGTTAGGGGCCAAAATGAACATTAAAACTTCTGCAGAGGGCAAAATTGTGATTCAAACACAAGATGCCTCGTACGAGACATTAGATGTCTCGTACGAGACATCCCCCTTGACAGTCGGGTTTTCAGCAGTTTCCTTGTTGATCTCAACCTCTTTTCTTGGCAAACACTCCACAATCCGGGAAAGAAAGGAAGGACGATCTGAGAGTCCGAATACAACTCCTTGGAAACCAAGTCTTTGATTCCCATCCATAAACAATCCCTTGGCTTGATCCCTAAGTCAAGAAAACCTATAAATATAGGGCTTCTTGAACTAAAAAACCTCTAATGGTCATTCATCGCCTCTTAACCACTCCAAATCTAATCAAGAAGGCTCTCATAATCAGCCTCTCTCCCTCACCCACGAAATTTACAAGACCATAACACAAATCAAGTCAAGCTTTTGGATCAATCAAGGCCTTTAGTCAAGGCCATCCATAGGATTCTCGAAGAACGCTTAGGTAAACTCCTTTGTTTTCTACCTTCTCATCTCCTTCTTTGCTTTGAAGTAGTGTGATTCTATCAAAAGGATCAGCCAAGAGCCTCTCCAATTCATGGAGATGGTCTTGAAGCATATGATCCGACATTCCAAATAAATAAGAAATTACTTATTTGGCTTCCTTGGCACTTAATTGCATAATTTTAAGATGATGATGATGATTTCGTAGCAAGACCGGTCCTAGATCGGGTGGATTGGGTGCTCCTTGACCTTCCCAATCCATAACTTAACCCCGAACTCAAGAATCTCACAGTCCGTGTTCCGTTCAAAAACATGGTGGCGATTCACAACAAACTGAGCAACGATCAAGTCCTTCCAAACCAATCGAAACTTACGAAAAAGGACGCGCGCGCTCACACCGGCATATATTAACTTACTGGTCTTTTTCTTTTTTTGCTCATACTTATAGTCTGCAGTTGCAACAATTTTATGTCTGGGCGTTACTTGACCATTTGTTGACAAGCTAAGCTCTCTTTGTGAATTCCCTCTCTGATCCCACTTGAATAATATCAGATCAGAGTGATTCTTGGATCATCTTGCATAATTTAATTTTCTTACATTTGTTTATATCTGCTCGAGTATCTCCGAGATTGTCTATTGTAGTTGTCAGGACATGTAAGCCAACACTCACACAAGCTAAGCTACCTCTTGCACCGAGTATATGGTGGGGTTTAGCAGCATAAAGAACATAGATTTGTCAAAACATCGACCAGCTATTAAGCATTAACACGATCCGCGTGGTCGTGAGTTAAAGGTTTCGTTTCACAAGTTCTTCAATGTGTTTCAGGTTCCTTTGTTTGGAGGAGTTTACGCCTTGGAGAAACTAGCATCCCATATGTCAGGGTTGCTTGGAAGAACTGGAAAACATCTATTTTTAACAGATGGTGATGATGTACATCCCCCTCTTTTGCTGCAAATGGTCAGCGATCGTGAAGACCTTAAGTTCCTGTGAGCACTCATGAATTACATTCTGCAACTGCCAATTATAAGGCTTGCATTATACTCCATCCCAAAATGATCTTCACATTTGACTATTCAAACTTTTTAAGAGTATGAACACTTGCTTCACTAGCCATGCTTTGTTTATGCACTTTTAAGTCTAAAATGTAGAAATGGGAAGAACTTTTTGGGACAATGAGAAATAGCAAATGAGAAGATCATTTTGGGACGGAGGGAGTATATCCTTTTTTCATTTCTTTTGTTTGTGCAGGTCTGCATTGCAATCCTTCAAGCGGCGCGTGGTCTATGCAAATGTTCATTTTGACTGTATCCTATTAGAGTTAAGTACTCTTTTAGTCCCTAACCTATTCAACTTTTCACCTTTTCGTCCCTGACCTATTTTTTTTAACGATTTCGTCCTTAACGTATGCATTTCAAGGATTATGTAGTCCTTCCGTCAATAGGCCGTCCATTTGTCCGTTAAATCGGAGAGTTAAGTACTCTTTTAGTCCCTAACCTATTCAACTTTTCACCTTTTCGTCCCTGACCTATTTTTTTTAACGATTTGGTCCTTAACGTATGCATTTCAAGGACTATGTAGTCCTTC
This sequence comes from Campanula takesimana, assembly GCA_026119855.1. NCBI lineage: Eukaryota > Viridiplantae > Streptophyta > Magnoliopsida > Asterales > Campanulaceae > Campanula > Campanula takesimana. Next base: position 161,950 of record JAOWBW010001702.1, on the reverse strand, counting down.
CGTCAATAGGCCGTCCATTTGTCCGTTAAATGTGTTGATGTGGCAAATGACGTCACCAATTATGCTTAGGTGGAACTTTTAGTGCAAGAATTTGCTAATATGAATCTAAAAGGGTAGAAAGTGTAAATATTATATATGTATAGATCTAAATGCTAAAAAAATTAAAACGGAAAAATAGTAAAAATTTTAAATTATCATTAAATATTTTTTTTTTTTTTTTTTAAGAAAGACATTATAAGTTTTTTTTTTTTTTTTATCGATTTTTTTTAACATCAAAAAATTAAAACGAAAAAAAAAAGTAAAAAATTAAAATTATCATTAAATAAGTTTTTTTTTTAAAAAAGACATTATAATATAAAATATTATTCTTGCTAAAAAAAAAAAATACTGACAAGAGATATTTCGTCTAGGAGAGGTGCACCGGAAGATGGTGGGATTTTAAAAAAACCAATTACCACACTTTTCAAATAAATATAAAATATTATTCTTGCTAAAAAAAATACTGATAAGAGATATTTCAATTGATGTTAAAAAAAAATCAATCAAAAAAAATATTATAATGTCTTTCTAAAAAAAAAACTTATTTAATGATAATTTAAATTTTTTACTTTTTTTTCGTTTTAATTTTTTTGATGTTAAAATAAATCGATAAAAAAAAAACAAAAAAACTTATAATGTCTTTCTTAAAAAAAAAACTTATTTAATGATAATTTAAAATTTTTACTATTTTTCCGTTTTATTTTTTTTTAGCATTTAGATCTATACATATATAATATTTACACTTTCTACCCTTTTAGATTCATATTAGCAAATTCTTGCACTGAAAGTTCCACCTAAGCATAATTGGTGACGTCATTTGCCACATCAACACATTTAACGGACAAATGGACGGCCTATTGACGGAAGGACTACATAGTCCTTGAAATGCATACGTTAAGGACCAAATCGTTAAAAAAAATAGGTCAGGGACGAAAAGGTGAAAAGTTGAATAGGTTAGGGACTAAAAGAGTACTTAACTCTCCGATTTAACGGACAAATGGACGGCCTATTGACGGAAGGACTACATAATCCTTGAAATGCATACGTTAAGGACGAAATCGTTAAAAAAAATAGGTCAGGGACGAAAAGGTGAAAAGTTGAATAGGTTAGGGACTAAAAGAGTACTTAACTCGTATCCTATTATGCTAAAAGGCCACAATGCTTTTTTGTTTGCTTAAAATATTGAAGTTGACTTTATTGAGCTTTATACAACCTTATAGACATTCTTCATGGTAAAAATATACTCCCTCCGTCCCATAACAATGGGCACAAAATGACTCTTGCACAAGAATTAAGAAAAGTGTAAATGTTGTGAGTATGAAAAGTGAGTGGGAGAGAGAAAGTGTAAATGTTGTGAGTGTAAAAGTAAAGTAGAAGAGAGAATGAGTGGGATAAATAGTAAAGATTCTTTCCATTTTTAGTAAAAAATGGAAGTTTGTGCCCATTGTTATGGGACGGAGGGAGTATTCTTTTATTGATTTCATACTCTATTCTTTTCTAGTGTGAAAACTATATTCTTTTCTAGTTTCCAAGAGGCCTTGTTTTCTTTTGTTTTTTTTGTTTCAGAATTTATATTTCAACATTAAATATTATTAGTATCTTGTTTACTCATCTATAAATATACATTACATATGGAAGGACAGTTCAGGTTTGTTTATTTAGCGTGGATGATTTTTTGTGTATAGGATGAACCAAAGATGTGTTTAAGAGTTAAAGAAATCTAGCTATCTGATAGGTTTGATAAGGAGAAAGATTCTTCCCGAAACTGTTTCTGTCCATAGGCAAAATATTCTTGCCATCCGGCTAATACTGGTCTAATTTTCTATTGTGACCTCACATCCTTTTGCCAACCTTGACATAACAAAGCTCTTGTAGGATGGAGCACTTCATCGATTCGACGGCAAAATGAACTCCCGAAGGTGACAATTTGACATATTTGGAGAGAGTTTTCTGTATATAAAACCATCTCATTATGCATTTGATTTCAGCGCCAAGATCTTTCAAAGAACAGCACATACCCACATGTTTTGAAGGTGGAGACGGCAAAAATATCCGATTTTCCACAAGAAGGTGCTGCGGAGGTGCAAGTCAAGGGACACAAGACTGGTGATCTGGAAGGTACACATCTCATTATTATTTTAGGTGCTTTTACAACCGTTGAGAGTTGCATTTCTCTACTTTGTAGACTATGGTAATTACTGAAAGTATATGCACTAAAAAGATGCATAAAAATAAAATAAAATGGATGGAGCTCAAACGGTAGACTACCTTGGCTTGAATCATGTAAACTGTGATGGTCGGACCCTTCAATTTTGCCCAAGTACCCATGCCCACAGGACATGGGTGTGGGTGTTGGTGTGGCTATTTGGCACTACATTCGGTGATTAATCTTAAAATGTTAGAGGATCCGACACTCGGAGTCCGAGCATCATAACATAAGAGTGCCTTAATGCTTTGGGTATTGCCATAGCCCTCTTGTAGGCAGGATTTGGATCAATCTAGCCGTTTATGTGTGTTAAAATTTAAAGTTCCATGTAGGGGAAGGCTTCAAAAAGATGTAAATGTGATAGGTTGATGGCCATTTACACGCGCGCGCGCACACACACACACGTTTAGGGACGAAATGGAAAAGAAACAGTCATAGGTCAGGAATGAAATCGGTATCTGTTATACAAAATTTACAGAACTTGAAAACAAAACAGAAACAAACAATAATATCAGAAACGGAAAACAGAAATCTTCTTGGATTGCCCGAGTCGTGTGAATGCCACACTCTCCTTAAGACAAATTCGCCCCCTCACCGAGTTGTGCTTGAGGTGTTCTTGGACGCTCGCCTCCCAGGATACAACGGGTTAACCGGACGGAATCTGCACACTGGAACCTCCGGCGAGCTAAAATAGTGCCTGGTCGATGTCACCACGAAATTGCAAAGAGGGCCAAAGAACAGGATACGAACGAGAGAGAGGAACTGATGGAAATTTTCTGTGTACAAAACATTTTGTGAACTCTTGAATTTATCCTGCCCAAATGATCTCACTCAATCTGGAAATGAATGCCAGTAAATGGGATTTAATTTTGCTAGTAAATGAGTTTTAATTCTGCTGTTACAATCCTTGCCATTTAACACAGAATTAAAATTCGAATTACATTCTGGTGGGAAGGAAAAAAAATTAACAAAAAGGTCACTTGGTCGAGCTAGGCCATTTCGGAGCTACATTCGTGTCCGCAGGTCGCGCACACATGAGTCCATCGGACCGAGGCACAAATCGTCAAATTTCAACTCAAATTTGCACCCCCCCCCCCCCTGCGCACCCGGGCGCGAGAGAGAGCCTCTACTCCATACAATCTTAACCCATACAAATGGGTCATTGTATTTAAACTAGCTCAAACTTTTGTTTCAAACCAATGTGGGATAAGTCACAAAGACTTTACCCACCAATTAACCTTTTCTTTATTTCCCTCCTTATCCCTTTTGGGATACCCATTTTAAAGAAGGAACCCATATGCATTTTACCTTCCCATTCAATGTGGGATACCAACCCACTTCCCAACTTACCCATTTCATTTTGAGCTTCTATTTTCTATCATTCATTAAATAAATTGGACACACCAACTTATTCTAGTATGTAGAAAATATTATGTTCACCTTAATCAACAAATGATTTTCTCAAGGAAACGCGCGCAAATTTCCTTCACATTATTACACATTTTTCCAACAGTATCCCCGTGGCATTCCATCTCACTTGAAAACTGCTCGAGCTTTCTTATATCTTGGTGGCCATATTCATGAATTATATTATTCAATCCTTCTGACCTTATTTTATAACGTCTTGACTGTAGAGAAAATGATCAAAGCGTTGACTAAACTGAGCTGGGAACGGGTAGATGTTAGCTTCAAAGGAAGCAGACAGAGATACTTTGCACACACTACCATTCAGGCAAGTTTTTTGTTTGTATCTCTTGTATAGATAAGTCGATGTGGGATTGTGGCTTATAGTTTTCTGTTTCCTGAATGGTTGTAGGTTAAAGGGTCTTGGATAAATTCTGATGGAGCCGACGTAATACAACACATGGTTGACAATTTTCAATTGTAAGGACAGTTTTTTTTTTTTTTTTTTTTTTTTTTTGAGGAGGCAATTCACTCCCTCCGTCCCGGAAAGTTAGTTCCACTCTTTTTTTTTTTTTTTTTGTTAACTCGAGCCCATTTTGGGCAATAATGTAAGTTAATTTTTATTATCCTAATGAAAATCTGAAACTTTGTTATTGGAGTATAATAATATATCAGTAACAAATTTAATTTGTTCATTAGGATAGTTAACATTAACTTAAAAGTATTGTGGACAGTTAATTTGAGTTAACAACAAAAAAAAAAAAAAAAAAAAAAAAAGTTAGACTAACTTTTCGGGATGGAGGGAGTATATTTTGTCACGGTTAAATGACCTAACAGCACATGTATAATAATGTGTTGTAATCTTAATATTATCATTTGTAAATCCAAGTCAGAAATGAAAAAAAGATGGATTTGGAAAATTTGAATCCCGTGAAACTGATCACTTTCCGTGACCAGTAAGGGCTTATTTGGAGAAGACAGGTAATTTTATGAGAGCTTCTTCCCCTATTATTACTATTAGTGAGATATTATATGAGGTCAGGTGGTCCAAATTGATCACTTCCGTGACCAAATATTGGCTACATGATTAAAGCTGGGGCTGGGGCTGGGGGGATCATCAGTACACCATTATTTTCACTGAGTTAACCAGGATTACTTTTTCCTTTCCTAGTAAGGACGTTGACACATCATTTTTGGCTCTAGGGTGGGGTTGACCTAACACTATGTATGGATTACTCTGATCGAGTTTTTCAATCTTTTCGGTCTATGAACCACTTTCTAAAATCTAAATACAAGTAAATCGGGTCTGATCCCAGTCGCTAAATTGGTAAGTAGACTTTTAAAGGGATTTTTTTTGTAATCTTGTTAATCGAATGTTATGATCATTGATAATCAGGCAAATTGACGGATCAAAATTGGACTAAGTGTATACTTACTCTTCCGTCTCATAGTAATATCATAAGTGTTGTAATTAACTTTGTATGATTCGTATGAAATGTGATTTATTTATTTGTACATCATTTATTTGATGGTAAAGAAACTCGCTTAAGACTGAAAAACTGAACCAAAATATTTAATTTCTGCGTATCGAAATACTTTTGTTTTGGACTTGTTTACACATATTAAAAAAAGTAATTATCACATGAAAAATTGACTAAATTATCTTTAAAATAATTCGATTATCCTAAGTAATCAAATGTTTGCACAATGAATATCTGATACTTATAAATAAAAGTATACTCCGTATTTGATAAACAAATATACAGATGCCTAAGTAATTGTAAAATAACAAATACTTCCTCCGTCCCAGTTTAAGGTTCTTATTTTCCTTGTTGGTATGTCTCAGTTTAAGGTTCTTAGTTGCTTTATTCTTTAAATGTCAAAGAATGAATAGTATTCTGGACATCCTTGTCCTCATAAAGTTCATACAGTATATTACAAAAAAAAAAAAAACCATCACTTACTCATCTACTTTTTACCCACTTGTTTTATGAATTGACAATTATATCCTCCACAAACTACTATTCTTAACTCATATTTACATTGGTTTCTTATAAGCGTGTAAAGTTAAACTAAGAACTTTAAACAGGATAGAGAGAGTATTATGAAATAAATTCTAACTCCTTCAACAAGTATTATGGGATGAAGGGAGTTTTTTTTTTTTTTTTTTTTTGGGGGGGGGGGGGGGGGGGGGGGCTAAATGCCCCTAGATTTAGTTTTACTCATACATTACATTATAACTTGTTCTTTTTTATTTGTGTTCATTGTACTTTTAATTAAAGTAATGCATGAGAGAGACAATGAGAGAGACAATTGATAGTGGTAGAGCTCTTCTGTTTTTTATTTTTAGCTCTTATTTATGTATGAAGTGTGATTCATTTAGATATATAAAAATTCAATTCGTTTTTTACTCATTAAAATTTGAACGTCACATAATGTCCTCGTAATTTTCAAATGTAAAAATGAGACTTAGGGCTCATTTGTTTTTTGATTTCAACTTTAATCAGATTTGAAGTCTAAATCGTTCAGACATATAAAAATACAGTTTGTTTTTTTCTCTCATTTAAATCTGAAGGTCACTTAATGTCCACTTGGTTTTGAGATGTAACAATGTCACTTATTTAGATCTAAAATGACTTTTTTCTTCATATATATTTATTCATTAAACTCATAATTCCAATGATATCCAACCCAAACACTATATAAACAACGATTCATGTTCTCTCTCTACTCCATTCAATGTCATAATCTTAACTCCAAGTGTGAATTCAAACGAATAAGAAAAAAGCTTGAATAATTAAAAAACCAGTCTTCAGTCGCTGTCGCTTATAAATTTAGCTAATTTCAGATGTGAACTCAAATTTCTGGACTTAACACTAAATGCTACCTTATTTGCCTATATATATATATATATATATATATATATATATATATATATATATATATATATATATATATATAGGTAGGTAGGTGCTCAAATGAGAACCTAAATATCGTGAAAACCGTGAGAACCAATCATAACCATTAGATTAGAAAAAAAATCAAGGGTCCATATGTTAGATACAATTGACACACTTAGATACATTACAAAAAATTCGATTACACTTGGATACAATAGGTTAATAAGTATTGTATCTAAGTGTTGCACTTGGATACACTATGTTAAAAACTAATGTATGCAATTGTTTTTCGAAAATTAACTAATGTATCCAAGTGTATCCAATGTATCTAACATCTGGACCCTTGATTTTTTTTTAATCTAATGGTTATTATTGGTTCTCACGGTTCTCATATAAAATTGTTCTCACAGGAGCGCGACTATATATATATATATATATATATATATATATATATATATATATAGGTAGGTGCTCAAATGAGAACCTAAATATTATGAGAACCATGAGAACCAATAGTAGCCCTTGGATTAAAAAAAAAAAACGGTCCAGATTAGATTTTAAAGAGGAAGGAGGCGGTGGCATTTTTGAAATAAGTCGGAACTTCAAGGGCAAAACAGGTATTTGGTTCGTTATATTCTTCTGCGATGAAGCGGTGGCATTTTTGTAATAAGTGTTAGATACACTAAGAAATGGCTTGTGTATCCAATAACTAAAGGGAAGCGGTGACATTTTTGTAATAAGTCGTTAGATACACTAAGACAATGGCTTGTGTATCCAATAACTCAAAAGGGAAGCGGTGGCATTTTTGTAATAAATCGTTAGATACACTGAGACAAATGGCTTGTGTATCCAATAACTGAAAGGGAAGCGGTGGCATTTTTGTAATAAGTCGTTAGATACACTAAGACAAATGGTTGTGTATCCAATGACTGAAAGGGAAGCGGTGGCATTTTTGTAATAAGTCGTTAGATACACTAAGACAAATGGTTGTGTATCCAATGAATTATCCAAGTGAACATTGGATACATTAGCTTTTTGCCTAAATGTATCCAAGTAAACATTGGATACATTTAGTTTTGACATAATGTATCCAATGAATGTATCCAAGTTAACATTGGATACATTTTGCTTTTGCCTAAATGTATCCAAGTAAACATTGGATACATTTAGTTTTGACCTAATGTATCCAATGAATTATCCAAGTTAACATTGGATACATTTTGCTTTTGCCTAAATGTATCCAAGTAAACATTTGATACATTTAGTTTTGACCTAATGTATCCAATGAATTATCCAAGTGAACATTGGATACAGTAAGAAATACCTTCTGTATCTAAGGAACTCGCATTTGCCGACTTTGGCGTGCGTTATGTTTTAAAGCGATATGACAATTATGCCCCTGCGTCTCCTGTATTTTCAAAATTGCCACCGCTTTTTTTTTTCTTCCTCTCTAATCTGCACCGTTGATTTATTTCTAATCCAAAGGCTATAAGTGGTTCTCATGGTTCTCATATAATTTGGTTCTCACAGGAGCAAGACCCTATATATATATATATATATGTGTGTGTGTGTGTGTGTGTGTGTGTATACTCCCTCCGTCCCAATCGAATTAGGATAATTTTTTATTTTGGGTGTCTCATTCGAATTAGAACAACAAAAAAAATGTAAGTGTTTTATTTAATGGGACTCACATTCACACTCACAACAATTTTCCACTCATTATTCTCTACCCCACTTTCTCTCTTTTACTTCACTTTTCATACTTACAACACCTACTCCACTAACACTTTTCCTTAATCCCCGTGCCCAACTCAAAAATCTTAATTCGGATGGGACGGAGGGAGTATATATATATATATATATATAGGGTCGTGCTTCTGTGAGAACCTAAATATCGTGAGAACCGTGAGAACTTTGATACATTAGGTAAAAAACTAATATATCAAATGGTTCACTTGGATACATTACTTGACTTGGATACATCATTGGATAAATTACTTGGACATATTCGGTAAAAACTAATGTATCCAATGTGCACTTGGATACATTAAGTTTTCACGGTTCTCACGATATTTATGTTCTCATTTGAGCACCTACCTACCTATATACTCCATCCGTCCCACCCGAATTAGGATTTTTGGGTTGGGCACGGGGATTAAGGAAAAATTGATAGTGGAATAGGTGTTGTGAGTATGAAAAGTGAAGTAGGAGAGAGAGTGAGGTAGAGAATAATGAGTGGAAAATTGTTGTGAGTGTGAATGTGAGTCCCATTAAATAAAACACTTCAATTTTGGAGTTGTCCTAATTCGAATGGGACACCCAAAATAAAAATTTGTCCTAATTTGAGTGGGACGGAGGGAGTATACACTATATATATATATATATATATATATATATATATATATATATATATATAGTTTTACTTCATTAAATGAGAAACAATTAAAGATAACCATGAAAATCAAAGATAACCATTGAATTAGATAAAAAATATATATAGTTTTACTTCATTAAATGAGAAACAATTAAAGATAACCATGAAAATCAAAGATAACCATTGAATTAGATAAAAAAAATCAAGGGTCGATATTATACTTACTCGGGTACACAAATAATATGCAAAAGTATTAGGAAAGGTTTCATCTCAACAAACAATGAGTGGAGCAGTTCAAATGCACAAATTAACTCAGCTCACTATTGGTACATGCATTAACGTTAAACACCTTAAAACTAGGTGCATTAACTCTTAACAGAAAACAAGGAGTTGGAGTTGGTGTTTGCGAGGAAGGAACAGACAAAATAAAATGGTCGTCATCTTTCTTACTACTCCTTTAACACCAGATTTTGCACCTAATCCCCTCCCCCTACCACTACTAAATCAACACTGTGACATACTCCATCTCCTGTGTCTACCTACCTACTACTACAATCACCCCCCCCCCCCCTTACACACCCACTGTCTTGTTCGGATCGGAAAAATAAAATTACTGTTGAAACAGAGAGCAGAGAAAGAAACAGAACAGTCTGGTTTGGCGTGTTAAACATCCCAATTTATATAAACCCTACTACTTAAACCCCACTACACACACATAAATACCCACCCGTGTATGTTTTTTCCTTCTGAATTATTCCAATTATCTACTTAACTATTGGAAGATAAATAAAATTGATTTGATGATCTTTCTATGTCCAACTTTATTCTTCTGATCTGATCAATTCTCTCTCCTTTTACTGTTTTTATTCCATTTCTTGTGTTCTTTCTTCACCTCTTCCCTATTTCCTAACTGAAGCCCTGTTTTTTTTTTTTTTCCCATTTGCTTCTCTGATTTTTGTGGGCTCCAAGAACGAGGCACAACAGTAGAGACGAGTGTCTTTCCCTTTTCAGGGGTCTTCTTCCCTTTCCCCTTAAGTTGCTTTCTTTTTTACACATATTTGCTTCATTCATCAAACAACAAAACAAGCCACCACATCTTCATCATATTTCATTCATTGAACTGATTGATTGATTCAGGGAAAGAGAAAATAAAAGAAAAGAAAAAAAAGGAGGGACTGAAATCAAGAAACCCTTTTCAAGAATCAAGATTGTCATCTGATCTGATTCCCTTTTTTGCGTCATCAACTAGATTTCGCCTTTCTGTTTCTGAAATTTACCCATTCCCCTACTTCAACCTTCCCTCATTTTTTTTTACTTTCACTTTCTCTGTGAAGTCACATGGGTTACCTTCAAGATTGGGTTTTTTTTACCCTCAGAAAACATTATTCTTTCGTTTTCTTTCTCTTCTTCTTGATTCTAAGCTCTACCCATTCCAGATTTGTGCCTCCAGGTTAGTGGGTTTCTCTTCAATTCACACACATAAACACATACTCTGTTTTTTTTTTTTCTATCTAAACATAATTTTCCTTTACCAAACATTTCAGGCAGAACAACATCCAAGTTGCATAAGTCAGATTCGCAGGTGAGGTTTCATAATTTTCCTTTACAAAAAATGTTCATCACATTTCATGATTCTTCAAACTGAATAGAAAAATTAGTGAGTAATGTGTACCAACTACTAATACTTGATTCTCCCCTTTTTTTGTATGTATTCCTAAAATTTGAATTAAATTTCCTATGAATAATGTGTGTGACCATATTTTTTTTATTTTTTTTGATGCAGATTGGAGTTAGAAGAGAGAAATGGGTGATGGAGAAAAGGGTGATCGGATCAAGACCACCAAGATGCGATTCAAAATGCAGAGGTTGCAACCATTGCATGGCAGTTCAAGTCCCAATTGCACCTCCCCTTCTGCTTCATCTTAAAATTAAATCCACCAAAAAGTCAAAAACTCCCAAATTCATAGCTTATTCAAGAAGAGGGGATGACTTGTCCAATTACAAGCCTATGTGTTGGATGTGCAAGTGTGGTGACTTTATTTTCAGTCCTTAAAAAAACTTAATTCAATTTGTATATGACAATTGCGTTTTTGGTATGAAGAAAATAATTTTCTTCAAATTGTTCATGTATAATATGATGGTTTTCTACATACTCCCTCTGTGCCCCGAAATGATTTTTTTCATTTGCCATTTTTCATTGTCCTAAAAAGTTTTTCATATTTCTACAATTTAGGCTTAAATTTGGATAAACACAACATGGCTAGTGAAGCAAGTGTTCATATCCATAACTACCGTGGCTGACTTAGGATTTCTAAACACCGGGTGCACAATTCACTGTATGACTTCATATTAAAATTTTCTGTAACGTAATTACATTATAATACATAATTTCAAATTACAATTGTCTCATACGGAGAACCAATACAAATATATAAATCAAATTTGTTTCTTACGCGTTTTCATACGTTGAAAACGTTTAATATCATTCTCCATGACTTTTCTAAGCAAATCTTTTTAGTGAAACTTACAAGACAAATTATACTAAAGTACACACTTTCAAAGATTTTGGTATGATCAATTGTTTTTTAAAAAAAAACAAATAAACTCCCGTTCAAAAAAAATAAAATAAAAATAAACTCTTAAAACATTTTGGTACAATTAATATAACTATTGACTTAAATTGAAAAGGGAAAATAGGATTTAAAGGGAGGGAGAAAGCACAACATAAAAATGAGAGTAAACAATGCTCAACAAGGCTCGAACATGGGACCCTATGATAACAACTTATGACTCTTAACCAACTGTGCTACTATCAACCTTGTTATTTCATGCAGGTGCACAACTAATATATACATATAAAAAAAAAATTAATGAAATTTTGAGTTGATCAGGTGCACGTGCACCCCTCCCACTATGGGAGGTCCGCCCCTGCATAACTATGTGCATAAAATGGGTTTTGCACGGGAATTAAGGGATGAATAGTAGTGAGTAGTTGATGTGAGTGTGAAAAGTAAAGTAGGAGAGAGAAAGTGTGGTAGAGAATAATAGATTGATTGGTGTTGTGAGTGTAAAAGTAAAGTAGGAGAGGGAATAAGTGGAATGAATAGTAAAAATTCTTTGTCATTTTAGAAAATTGTGACTTATCAATAGGATACCCAAAATGATAATTTGTGCACATAGTTATGGGACAGAGGGAGTAGTTTCAATTACGTATTAACCATATTCAACTTTCTCGTATTGTTCCATAATGAATATGGAGCAAGTGTTATAATTGTTCATAGTCATCATGAATGAAGAAACGAGAGTAAGGTACTGCATGACATGTGTTCTGTTTTGTTTACCAGTTCAATGAAAGTGAAATTCTTTAGGAGGATGGTGGTAAATGTGATGGCATTTGGTAAGTTGGGACCCGGTGAGATTTGATATGATTTCTGCAATGAATAAAAATAGAATGAGTAAAGTACAATCATCAATGCACGGGTGGGCTAACTTACATTTTTATAACATTGTATACTACACTTCGTTCCAATAGTTATAAGTGCAAGGGAGCGGGGGATTGCGGTTGCGAGCTGTCGATTCAGCGAGCGCAATATCGTGTGATCTTCAGTTCCTCGTCTGGTTTGAGATCGATTTGATAAATTTTGAGTTTTACGGCACATAGATAAAGCGAGGTGGACAAATCTTGATCTTGGTTGCATGGAGCAGTTCCATTTCTTAAGTGCAGGGCAATGACATTCACACAAGATTCTTGAGTATTAAAAATTGAGCAATGCTAGGAGCATAAAATTTGCAACCAAAATGAAATGACGATATTTTATTGGTTGCATCGATAATGGACCCACCACACTCTAATTAAAAACACCAATAATATCATTACACCTAAGATTTTGTGAGCAAGTTTTGTGATTTTTTTATGCCCTTAATATTATTCTTAAAAATTAAAGACAAAACTGTATTGTTTCAGTTGCCAAGTGCCTATGAGTAAGATTTTGTATTTTTTTTAAGCGATGATTATTTTTATTTAAATAGTGTACATCTTTTATGGTAAATTGTAGTCCAGATCTCCTGTACCACTTTGTGTGTCACTCTCTGTGCCACAAATGATCTAACGGCTCACAGTTTTTAAGATTAACATTTTATTAACATTATTCAAACATATTAACGGCTGGATCACTTGTGGCACATGAAATGACACACGGAGTGGTACAAGAGATCTGGTCTTGGTAAATTGGTAACTAAAACGAAGAAGAAAAATAATGAAGGTGGAAGAAATGGGTTAATAAATGTGAAAGGGATGGGGAGGAGGCAAAGGTGGTTGGATATACAGGAGTTGTCAGTTTTGGGTACAGTTTTTTTACAGTTACAGTCTCTTCCTCCTCCTGGGTTTGGGTTTCGTATCTTACAAGTCTGGCTCACTATTTCTTTCTTTCTTTCTTTATGATGCTACTACACCTTTTTTTTATATATAAATAATTCACTCTCAATTAAAATCAAATTTATTTATTTTTTAACATTCATTTAGAAACGGACGGTGTCACTCTTGAACTTGGACTAGACTAACACCAGCCTAGTCTGCGGCAAACGGCCTTCAAAGATTACAATTAGAGACAAAATCGACCTCAATTTGCTTCCAGTTTGCATTAATAGTTTAACAAAGAAAATGAACCATATCACTCTGGAAAAACGTTTTTTTTTTTTTTTTTTTTATCCTTTTCTACTTTTGATATTTAAGTAATGGAATAATGTTATGCGAATAGAAAGTTTGTTCAAAAAGTGCTTTAAGGTTTGTACATATAAGGGGTGAGGTAGTATATGTTAAATCAATTATTTTCTTCAAGCTAATGCGCGACAAACGAGACTTTAATTTAGTAAAGAAGAGCCAACAAAGAAAGAAGTAATGTAATAATGTTACATGAATAGAAGGTTTGTTCAAAATGTGCTTTTAAGTTTGTATATATATAAAGCGAGGGTGAGTTTATCCAATTTATATGTTAACGTGTGACAAATGAAACTTGAACAAAACAAAGTAGCCAACCAAGAAAGACGTAATTAATTGAATAATAATTAAACCTTATTACGTTGGTGATGAAAATGAAAATATGGTGTTACAATATTGGATTTCAAATGTGACTACATACGGGTGCAAGCGGTTTGGTTAAGACCGTGCCGCCTGATTCGATTCGATTTTCAAGTACGAGTGGTTTGGTTCAGTTTTAAAAGTTGGTAAACCGCGTGGTTTGGTTTGTGGTATGTCCTTTCCAAACCAAACCAAACTGCGAGACCGAACCACCAGACCAAACCGCCCGACCGCATATATTAGTCATATATTTGTATGTTAACTAACATTCACTTTTGAATTTTTAAGCTCGAGTTCGGCACGATAAGCTCGTTAAACAAATTTTTGTTTCAACCGGTTCGCACTCGACTCGATAAGCTCATTAAAAACACATTTTTACAGGAAAAAAGCCTAAGCTCGAGCTCGGCTCGTTAAAATTCGAGTACGATATCGCCTCGAGTTGTTCGCGAACAGCTCACGAGTTCGAACAAGCAAGTGGGCTCGAGCTCGGCTCGGCTCGTTTACAGCCGATTTGAAGAAGGCATAGCTAACATAAATCAAGTACATACCATTTGACATGAAAAGATAGCAGTCGCACCGACCTACTTAAGAAGCTGTTTCAAAATAATCCACGTCAAAATGCTTAATCATCCACTTGTGTTATGGGATTCTTCACATCCCAATGCATATAATGTACAACAGCGGGCGTAAACAACATCAAGAATAAACAAGACATAAAAGTTTTAAATTTAAGCTGAGAATTACCTCTTAGTTGGCACAAACAACTGAAAACTGGAGGACTCAATTCTCATTGTAAGAAGTCCAGTGAGCAAGAATGAAAGTGGTGACATGACAATGTTAACTATATCATCAACACAGAAAACTAAGGCTCTAGAAGGCCTCTAGCCAACAATTCTTTAATTCACTTTCGAGTTCTTGACGTTGGTAAGCTGATGACAATTCCACTCCAACAGCATCCATATTATCGACGTGCCTGACATTGGAAAACTAAAGATAGTGAGGTAAACACACCAATAAATCATAACCTCAACGGTGACAAGAATTTCCATTATTCTATTTTTTTAAAAGATTAATATAATAAGTTTATAGCTCAAAACAGGAATTCAAGGTGTTCTGTTTTAGCTATTCAGAATGCACTACAAAAAATAAGGTGCTTAACTAGCTCAGGAAATTTTTACAATGCTTAGCAACATTAATCGCATCATTTTCATACTGACACTTGATTTTTGGTATGTATCAAACAAACTTTTGAGTATTTTCTGTAGCTGCCATTTGACATTGATAATGCAGGCCAAAAGTATTACGTTGTCAGAAAATTACACAGTAATCTTTAATTATTTACACGTATCAATGTATTATGCACCATAAAGAGCTTGGTTACTATATGGGGAACCCGTAAGTGAAAACTTGAACTCATAACCGTGATCATAATTTTAATCTCATATCTGGTCACAAAATTAGGAGTTCTCTTACTTGGGTCATGAGTTCAACAAAACCATCTATGCACATGCTATTGTCAACATTCTTGACCTCAATGTATACTCTTTACAAAACCCTCTTAATTCCAGTAACAGATAATCGCCATCTTTAGTTTTCATATTGTCAAATCTTCAACTCGCCTTTCTTTCCATAAATATAAATATTATACTAGATCATGACCTGCGTGAGGCAAGTGGCTAACTTGTAGTGACAAACTTCCATGAAGATAAAGAATGAAAATATGTTAGCAACCATTTTGAGGGGACTACATTTTTCAACTGCAAATAGCAACAGCCAGGACTACCTAATTTCACAAACCGAGTTTCATTTAAGCTTGTATCAGCACTAGCAATGGAGGATATAGATCATATCTACTGACCAAATATTAATACGCCCCCGTCCTGAAATGATATCCCCACTTTTTTTATTGTTATTACGTAGGTAATGTGAGCAATAAATTTAGGTTAATTTAATTATCCTAACAAAAAATTTAAAATGTTATTGATACACCATTATATATACTATCAACGACAATTTTTAGATGTTTATTAGGATAATTATATTAATTTATGATTATTTCTCAAAGTACCTTCGTATCGTTAAAAAAAAAGTAGGAAGATCATTTCGGAACTTTATCCTTTTCAATGATATAAGCCAGCACTAGGGATACACTTCTTAGATTTGTAAGGGGTGGTTCTCACAGACTTACCCATGATAAGATTGCTGAGAACAAATGAACCCTAAAAACATGTATATCCAAAAAGATTAAAAAAAATAATTAAACGCTTAAATCAAAAACGACGGACAATAATTGAAAGTATTAAAGCATTTTCCGCCAATCCTATTGCATTACAAATAGCGATAAATGACTTGGGGTTAGCTAACATGCATCGTCATATGGAATAATCAATGAAAAGAGGTGACGAAACAAAATTATACTAAAACTAATAAAATAAAAAACAAAAATTGTGAAAGCAAAGAAGAAGTGCAAAGAAAAGATAAAGGAAAAAATGCAAAAAAAATAACTCAATTGGTCACTTTGTGCAGGTTTGATACCTTATGTCATTTTTGTTGCATCAAAGGTACCTAAAATTGGACATTTTTTGCATTTGTGGTCACTCGTGCTAACGACATCCACTTTTTTCGGTTAAGTTAGTCATGTGCCATACATGTGACTAAATTTGAAGGGTAAAGATGTCAATTCAAAAATATCCTCACCCCTTCTTCCCCAAAACCCTATCCCATGGCAGCCCTCCTTCAACCTGCAATTCATCACCAACCCCTCCGCTTTTTTACACACTGTTCTTGTTCTTGTTCAGATCTGTATCAAATAATCGAGCTCCTTTCAAAATTTACCCTGAATGTACTGTGTTTCTGGTGGCCCCAATCAAGCTCTTCAATTAGGGTTCATGATTTGCAATCTGTTCTTCCGGCAAGTCCGCCATCGTTCCTCTGACATAGGTAGGTGACGTACCGTGCGTTTGTCATAACCGATCTCGGTTTCGATTTCAGTTTTGATTTCAATTTCAATTTTGAGTACGATTTGGTTTCGATTCCGTTTAATCAACAATTTTATCTACTTATTTGATTGATGTTGAGAAGAATATTTATGTCAGATGCAGTCCTTCTCACGAACGACTTCAAATCCGGCGAAAGTCCGTCGAAGTCACCAACAGTTTCCGGCACCTCCGGAATTGTAGTAAGCGATCCGGAAGTATCGTAGACATAATAAACTCTGTCACGCGATCCTTTCTCAACTCGAAACCAGGAAGAGCTATTACTTGTTGTAGATACTATTGTTGTTGTGTTTCGGTCGGAAGACAGAGCGGATGAATTTGTGGATTGAGCGTGAGATTTTAGAAGGTTTCTTCGCCGGAGGTTTTTGATTGAACGGTTGTGGCTACGGCGGTGGTTGGAGAGATGAGGCATTGATAATGTTCAAGCGGCGGCTATGGCTGAATCTAGCTGTCGTTCGAAGGATTTGAGCTCGAACGAGTCGTAGAGAGAGCTCTCACAGTCCCAAACAACATCTTTAGCTGTTTTTGGTCGATCTAATTTCTGATCCAATTCTTCTAGGTTGATTGATTGGGAATTTTGTGTTGGTTTCGCCATTTTTGGGTTTTCTATTTCTATGGTTTTTAGATTGGTTGTTTGGGAGTTTTGGGTTGGGTTTTCTATTTCTATGATTTTGAGGTTGAAGGATGGCTGCCATGGGAGAGTGTTTTGGGGAAGAAGGGGTGAGGATATTTTTGAATAGGCATCTTTACCCTTCAAATTTAGTCACATGTATGGCACATGACTAACTTAACGGAAAAAAGTGGATGTCGTTAGCATGAGTGACCACAAATGCAAAAAATGTCTAATTTAGGTACCTTCGATGCAACAAAAATGACATAAGGTATCAAACCTGCACAAAGTGACCAATTGAGGTATTTTTTTGCATTTTTTCCAAAGATAAACTATTTCCCAGTCCCAAACACGACTGCTAGTTAAATGCCTTGGAAAATTCCATTGCAGTATAAAATGAGCCTGAGTATTTTAACTGAAAACTGGCATGCATATTAAGGACAAGAGCAAAAGGTAAAGTGGGTAATCTAGGGCCAAATCCATATATTTATCCATATGGCCAAACCATTTCAACTTGAACTTGCACGAATAATCAGGACAAAAGCAAAAAAATTACATGTCTAGATGTCTCTCTAGCCTGTCCGTTTCAGCTGAAACTTGCATGACTATCATGGCCAAAAGCAAAAAGTTTCAAGTCTAGGCTCTCTCGCTCTCTTTCCCTTTAATATATATAAGTCCACAAGGTTAATGGTATATGCGAAAGGATACTCTTTCCCTTTAATATAAGTCCACAAGGTTAATGGTATATGCGAAAGGATAAAAACATATCAAGAAGTTAAAAGCGAAAGAGCAGTCAATGCAAAATAATCACGAAGTAGATGAAGTTTTTACTTGAGCAACATACCTGCAAAGATGCCAACAGTTGACAGATTTTGAATGGCCATGGTATGATAAATTAGGTGTTCAGTCAAGAAATGGCCTAAGGCGTATATGAATGATAAAAACGTGGCTGTGTAGAGTGGCCTGTTCTCAAGGTTAAATGCACAAAGAAAGCACAGAGTGCAAGTCAGTAGAGTCCAAACTCCAAATGTCCTTCCGTGAACTTCAGTCACTACAGAATACACCAAACATAGAAACGAAACCTCATGAGTGAAATGGTAAGCAGAAAAATAATTCAAAAGAAAGCAGGGAAAAACAGATATACCCTCGACTCTATTAAGGAAATAATAGCGCACGACTTTATACTAATTCCTGACACTGAAAGGCTTTCAGTTGTGGAAGGCAAACAGGCTTTAGCAGAAGGCCTTTGGAGAATCCTATCTACTTCCAGGGTCCATTAAAGGAGTTTATACCAGAGGATAAATCCAGCAATAATGTAACTCAGCTGTACATGAAAAGTACACCAATTACATGTGTTGTCTCACCCTCACTAGGCTACCAAATCTAAGTATCATCACATGAACAAAAGTATAATAATACTCCCTCCATCCCAAAAAAGTAGTCCATTTAACAAGTCGGCTTTTCAAGATTATAGCTTTTACTTGTTTGTACCTCCTAGAAATTACACTAGAATTGTAACCTCCTTTATAAATGGAACTTTATTTTTTTGGAACAAACAAAAATGGAAAGTATGACATGGTACACTGGCAAATGCAATATTGCAGTAACATGTAAAAACAGACAGAAACTCTAGAGCAAGGAAAATGGTGTTGATCATGAGTTTACATTAGCAAGGGGGAATTAAGTAGATTCAAAGTTATAATAAGCGTTTTCGAAAGCTCATATCCCCTCTGGTTGATAGTAACACATTATGAATAATCAAGGTTTTTTCATGGTTATCACCTCTAAATACCATATCACGGATACGGGTGACTGAACCTAACCTTATCTGATGTAGCACCTTCTCAAAACACAGTGGATAATTTCACCTGATTGTGAAGATAATATGCTCCTATCAGTTGGGATTAGGGCCCACTAGAAAGAGTGCTTAATGGAAAGTGGCACTTGGACGTAAGATTAGTGATCAAGGTCAGAAGATTTTCAAAGATTCTTGATTAACAGAAGTTACACGAACAGATATCTGAAAGGTTCTATTGATTGATGAACATATTTGCTATTGTGCTAAGGAGAAAAGGTCAGCACACCCGCCAAGCATGAAAATAAGTTTAATGAAACCACCTGCTTCAACTCATCTTTTGCTGAGATTTCTTAACGTTCATCATATATCAACTTTTACCCAATTTGCCATTGGGATGAAATGAGTGAGCTTTGACGTCTAGCTAGCATATATAATTTGGACTTCAATTTCTATTGACCGCACGACTCATAACATCATTTTTTTTCGCATTGGCAAACATGTTCACCATCTCTTGTCATCAGTTAGTGTGTGTGCACTTCCTCATGAAACGGAAGATACATATTTTCAGTGATGCCAGTGGCAAAGCCTCCAAACTGAGAAAATGCATCTCCACGCCATTTTCTCCTTTTCATTTTGCTTCGCCGTATTCATAACTAGATTTAATTCGTGAAAGGGACACCAGCATTCCTCTAATTGCCCGTCACTCAAAGTCAACTCCGAGCCTTGAAAGAGCAGTCTATCTAAACGTATCAGGACGCTTGGAAATCATAACCAAGCATCCCATTTTCCATTAGCTTACTCACACCTTAAAAGTCAATTGAAACTAAACGTCATTTACCGTTAACAACTGCACAATCCTTTCCGCTTGAAGCAGTCATTTTCAGTCAATTATGCAGCCAACCAACAATGGCCTCAGCTTGGCATTCAGTAGCTGAAATAGAGTATCCTATGGAGACTTGATAGGTATGAAACCCACAATGAAGTGGGATATTGAACTTATAATGTAATTTTAATGCATACTCTGATTTCATTCCAAGCTAGTTCAAACAAAGACTAAAAGAAACCATGATTTCTACTTCACATACCAAGATCAACAGTTGACACCTTAGATCCAGTTTTCAGGATGGTTGAGTAAAATGAAAGTAAGAATCATTATAAACAACACAAAAAGGCAAATCTAAATCAAAATATGCAACATTGTCCGCATGAATGTTCTACGAAATCCACTTCCCCAACTTTTAGCAGATTTTAAGGGATTTGATTACCCATTGGGGATCCCAAAAAATTCGAGTTCACTTTTCAAATCTTTGAAGCAATCAATATAAAATTGAGAAACAGTGAATTTATTCCGGAAACTGAGCCCTTAACTATTAATTGAAGAGTTAAATAAAACAAAAAAATAAATAAGAATCAATGAAGAATTACATGAGCATTAAAATGTAATGAGATTGAGAAGTTACGTACTGGTGGTTTGGGAGAAAACGGCGAGTCGGAGAGCCCACATGTCGAAGAAACCAAACCAAACAGAGGCTAATCGAAGCGAACCGACAATCATCAACCACCATCCTAACGCCTTCATCTCTTCCGCCTCAGTTTCTGGGCCTCGCTGCAAATCTCAACTGCCTCTGCCTCTGTAATTGAACTTAACTAGTGGTTAACTAGGTTAACTAGTGGTTAACTAGCGGCGTAAGTGGTTCGGTTCAAACCGCGGTTTGAGACCGAATCGAACCAAACCGGTTTTGTTTGGTTTTCAAGAACCAATGTTTCGGTTCAGTCTCAAATATTGGCAAACTACATGGTTCGGTTTGGTTTGTGGTTTGACCTTTCCAGACCAAACCAAATCGAACCGCGTTTTGAAACCGCGAGACCGAACCGTCAGACCAAACCACATTATGTTGGTCCCAGAGGGCACAAGGGTATAGAACAGCTAGAGGGGGGTGAATAGCGGTCCAAACTTTTTCTGAAAATACCTTTAAAAATCAACTGAGTACTTATCAGTTTGGCCAACTGCGGTTCAAAGCACTAGAACCGAATTGATAAAATGCACATCGGAGTTTTGCGGTTTGGCCAAGAGGATAGTTAAAGAGTTCGGCTGTTTGACTCGGGTTGAAAAACACAATGATGCAACCGATAATCTCAACTTAAAGATCAAAGAAAAAACGCAATTCACTTTTCAAGTCATTTTGTAGATAGATTAAGTTATAGACCACAAACAAGAAAAGTAAATAACAAGACAGAAAGTAAAGATCAAACACACAACTTGAAGAGGTTCGTTCTTGAATGAACTACGTCCTTTACCTAAATGGTTAGTCTAAGATTTTCTAATAGCTACTAGACTTGTATTAATTTAGAGGAGGTTTTACAATATGAATCTAACCTCTAAATAATCAATCTAACCTAACAAAGCTATTATAACAACCGTTGTTTTCGAAGTATATAATCTATATGTGATCATATAAATCGTGTGTATGTGTGTGGAAAGGAATCTGAAAGTTTTGATAGCTAGGATAGTTAGAAAAATAACGAACAGAGACGCAGTGTAGATACTGTTGTGGTTACACCAGGAACTACACCAAACAGAATTTGCAGCGGAAATTAATTCAAACACGAATTAATTAACACATCTACAGCAATATGCTATAGACAACAAAAACTTCTCTTTATTAAAACGTTATGAACGAATACAAAGAAATAAATCAAGAGAAGCTACCAAAGACTAAAACACTAAACACTAAAAAACAAGTTCAAGAAAAACTTGTCTCACAAAAAGAACTCTCACTAAAATAATACTCTCTTAGCACTTCTATCTTAATAGCACACAATGAGAATACTGGCCAATAAATCGAAGGGGACGGCTCCTCCTTATATAAGGCGTGTGTGAAGACATGCAGCAAGATATTTTTGTGACTCTTGGGGATTAATATTTGAAAAGATACTCTCCATCTTTTCCTAACTTGTAGCTTTCCAATCCAAGTAAAATATATCTATAAAATATTAAAAGAGATACACAAAAACTAGGAAACTAATTAATATGTTAGTAAATAAAATACAAAATATATTTACAAAAGAAAGACATAAATCCTAAAAATAAATATTTAGACTAAAAAAAAACGTGTGCACCAAAATTACCACACTTACAATCTCCCCCTGATTTATGGCTTTCTGGTCAAAACAAAAATGTTATGATTATTAAGCGACCAAAATAAAAACTCCCCCTGAATTCAATGTTGACACAAAAAATGGCAATGGGATATTCCATGTTGAGAACTATACCTGCCAAAAAATTGTCAAAAAAATATATCAAAGTACCAAGATAAACTTTAGTACCAAACGAAACCAAACTATCCAGCTTTTTCTCCCCCTTTTCCTTACTCTCCCCCTTTTTGACCAGAATGTGAGATTATCAATTTCGCAAAAAGTCGTTACGACGGAAATACGACTGATGTGGGACATGATGTGGCTACATCGAGGGACACATCGTCAGCTGGACTCGATTAGGGAAAAATTGCTGGAGAAACAGAGGTGAACAAACATGTACAAGAGGATCTATGCTTCCAGGACACAAGAGAATCTTCAACATTTCAAATTTATCAAATGATAAAAATTATGGAGGACAAAGAAATGTTATAACTAAAATCTTGAGAAAATTCAACTACCATTGATAGCATAAAAATCCAAGATAAATACTCTCCCTAGAAACATTCCACTAGACATTTATTTATGAAAGATTTTCTTGAGCATAAATTTATTTACAGAGTTTACCAAGAACAACACAAAATCAGTTGGGGAACATTAGCACTATGGTGGGGACGACTCAATAAATATAAAAAATAAAGACAAAAAATATGCAAGTGAAGTGTACAACTCAGATTAGTGTGACTTGGGATGAAATCACACCCGGGGACTCAACCTATCAAAGAACTTCAATGAACTTTTCTCCTAATCTGCTCAGTCTCTAGAATGCGCCCACCCCTTTTTTAATTGTGGGTAGCTTCACTCTACATTAAATCCAAAGATAGCCCTTTCTCTTTCAAATGGTCTTCTCAAATTCGAATCAAACTTTTGTGTTGAGTTCGTTTGATCACATTTGGATTGGCTGCATACAATGGCGGAGCAGCTGTTTCCCAAGAATGCACCCCTGAGAGATAAATAGAAGGCTTTTGCCATAGTAACCATAGAGAGTGTTCACAGTTCAAGGACCAGCTAAGTCAAGGAAGTGACTCAAGTGATCACTCTGAGATGCACAGTGCAAAAATAAATACAATGCAATTTTTTTTTTTTTTGTTAACAAGTATACAAGTGTGACACATGGTGTGATCATGCAGTGG
The DNA here is from genome assembly GCA_026119855.1 of Campanula takesimana. Lineage (NCBI taxonomy): Eukaryota > Viridiplantae > Streptophyta > Magnoliopsida > Asterales > Campanulaceae > Campanula > Campanula takesimana. Next base: position 138,218 of record JAOWBW010001702.1, on the reverse strand, counting down.
ATCACACCATCAAATGATGCAAAGTCCGAGAGATTCCCTAAGTGTAGAAAATCTCTGAAAGTCTAGGGCCTTAGTGAAGATGTCATCCAACTGATTTTCTGTCCTTATTGATTCTATACTTATAATTTTACGCTCAACAAGATCTCGAATAAAATGATGTTTAATGTCAACATGTTTAATACAAGAGTATTGAGCATGATTTTTTGAAGTATCAACAGCACTTAAATTGACCCAAAATCCAATTAAAACCTTCCTTTGTGGCCCATATTTTTTTTACCATTTGACTCATCAAAAAGGTTAAATAACTCCCATATGACCGAAAGAAATTACTTGTTACCTCATAACTTCTGACTTTCATGCAGTTCATCCCTACCAGATCAAGGTAGTTCACCCTTGCTATTTGTCCAGTCCTTACCTTTTCACAAACATCCCCAAGAACATGTAAAATGGGATGCTTCTCTTGGATTTCGGAGGCACTGTTTCTGGACCATTCCAAACATGCTTCTTTACTATCTGAGATGCTGGAGGATGCCTCTGAATCTGAACAGGAATCATTCTCTGCTGATGTAGTCTGCGGTATAGTTACATCGGGGGCAACATCAGACTGTTTTGCACTCTCTGGTGTTGTTTCCTGTTTAGTTTCGTCATTGGTGGACTCCAGCTCTTTAACACAACCTGTATCATCACAAAACTTATAGCAATTGTTAGAAGTTTTAAATCCTTTAAGAACACAATTTCCCATTTTATCAAAAATCTCACAAACTTGCTTATCGAACCTCACACGCATATTATCATTACACAAATGACTAACACTTATGAGATTTGTCTTAAGCCCTTCAACATGAAAAACATTATGGAGATTAGGTATACCCTTAACATTCAATGTTCCTTTACCAACGATCTTACCTTGACCACCTCCTCCATATTTCACATTTCCCCCATCAACAAAGGAATAGTCCGACAAGAACTCATGTGTCCCTGTCATGTACCTTGAGCACCCAATATCCAAATACCAAGAGCTATACAGACATCTCTCCGGTGAAGTGAAAACAACCTTACACTCCTCATCCTTCTTCTCAACCCACACAAATCGTCCAGATTTCTGGCGATGTAGACTACGATGTGAGTACACTTTAGCACCCACTGGAGAGCCATATTTTTCTAAGTCATGGATTCGTTGGTAACAAAATGGTCTAATATGACCAGGAGCAAAGCAGTAGTGACACACATACTTCCTTCTCCTAGGTCTAGACTCTACATTTTCAAAAGATTTTGACTATGACCTTTTTTCACCTTCTTTCACAAAATTGGATCCATAGCCAAGACCAGCTTTAGAATGACTTCCAATATTTAAAACCTCTTCAAGTTTAGCTTTACCAGTGTTTAGCTTAGTGAAAGTACCATTAGCATTTTCAAGATCAGCTTTAACTTTCTCGAGTTCAACATCACGCTTCGTGAGCATGACCTCGAGTTTGGCTATGGAATCCTTTTGATTATCATTCTCAATGGAAACTCTCTCAAGTTAAGATTTCAAAGTAGTAATTTCAGTCGAGAGTTTCTCATTGACCTTTTCAAGAACACCAAGTTTTTCAATCCATTTTTGCCAATCGGCGAAAAGATCAGCATAAGCTTCATGAAGTTCCTCAAAATTACCATCATATTCCTCTTCATCCTCTGGTTTTTTAGATACAGAATAATTAAAAAAAAAAAAAAAAAACCAGAGTCAGAGGATGTGGTTTCCAGTGTGGTTAAATCAGAAGTCACATCAAAATGATATTCGTGATTTTGAGATGGAGTATCAATAACTGCAAGGTGCATAGCCTCATCTTCGTCCTCACTATCACTTAGGGTCGCACTAAAGCTCATCCCCTTTTTTCTTCTAGTGTTAGCACATCATTAGCAAAGTGACCAAACCCAAAACATGCACGACATTGAACGAAATCATTTATCTCGATAGATACAATGGTGCTGGGTTTTTTAAAATTATTTTCAGATTTTTCATCACACGGGGAGGACTGAATTTTTATAGGGTACTTACAATCCCTATTGTTTTTAAGAAAAGAATTAAAAGTCACATCCTCCTTCTTAACTTTATCCATCATGACTATCCTTTCTGGATCACACTCAGTGTAATCGAGTGTAGGCTCTGGTGCTAATTAAAAGTTTTGATAGCCAGGATAGTTAGAAAAATAACAAACAGAGACGCAGTGTAGATACTGATGTGGTTACACCAGGAACTATACCAAACAAAATTTGCAGCGGAATTTAAATCAAACACGAATTAATTAACACATCTACAGCAATATACTGTAGACAACAAAAATTTCTCTTTATTAAAACGTTATGAACGAATACAAAGAAAGAAATCAAGAGAAGCTACCAAAGACTAAAACACTAAACACTAAAAAACAAGTTCAAGAAGAACTTGTCTCACAAAAAGAACTCTCACTAAAATAACACTCTCTTAGTACTTCTATCTTAATAGCACACAATGAGAATACTGGCCAATAAATCGAAGGGGACGGCTCCTCCTTATATAAGGCGTGTGTGAAGATATGCAGCAAGAAATTTTTGTGACTCTTGGAGATTAATATTTGAAAAGATACTCTCCATCTTTTCCTAACTTGTAGCTTTCCAATCCAAGTAAAATATATCTATAAAATATTAAAGGAGATACACAAAAACTAAAAAACTAATTAGTATGTTAGTAAATAAAATACAAAATATATTTACAAAACTATCCTAAAATAAAGAAAGACATAAATCCAAAAAAAAAATATTTAGACTAAAAAAAAACGTGTGCACCAAAATTACCACACTTACAGAATCAAAAGCTCTAATGATCTAAATGATGAGTGAGCAAATGAAAACTTTCTGTGTAAAGGCTAAGTATGAATGGTTGTTTGGCTTGAAGCTTGATGAAGAATTCTGAGTTTGCTAAGGAGATCTTTGAAGGTTTGAATCTCTGGGTAAAATCCTCAAAGCAAACTTGAACACTTGAGAATAATTTCTCTTGAAGCTCAGCAGCCTTCATTGTTGAGAAATGAAGGCTATTTATAGGCAGTGCACCCTTGTGACCGTTGGGTAAAGATTTGAATTAAATCTGATGGTACAACTGCTGTCGAAATCCCATTGGTTGAGCTGTCATTTTCGTCCTTGGTTTTGTCTTGTAGTCCTAGGTAGTTGTAGCACCACTACCTGACATTGTCCTTTGTTGCAGAGAAAGGACTAACGGTAAACATTTGAATTGATGAGACAATACCGACATTCTTTGCAGAAACTCCAAGTTAACTTGAAGTTATTTTGACAAGTCATAAATCATTCATTTACGGTCATAAAGAGAATGTTTGTCTAAAGGAATAAATGACTTAGAGAATTCTTCAATAAATGCTCTGCATTTCCACCATGCACTGGAGCGGTTCCAAGGATGAACTTGATATGCGGTTTCAAGATATGCAGTTCCATCAAGTTGGCATCAGTTGTTCCATAAGAGTCTTGAAGAACAGTCTCATCAAACTCACAGAATGCGGTTTGATGAAAACTATGCGGCTCCATGCTGGCGGTTCAAAGATAGCATGAGTGCGGTTTGAAGAGCTAAACCGCTACGGTTAAACCGAATCAAAAAACTCAGCCTAGACAAATAAAAATCTATAAATGGACTTATCTAAAAATTGAAGTATAACTTCATTACATGCGGTCCTAAAGTCTATAAAAAGACACGTGCATGGATCAATCAAATCAAGTGGGTGTACTAAGAATGAATCCTAACACATTACATAAACTAATCATAACCCAGTTTCACATCTTATTTAATATTTTTGTATATTTATTAAAATTTATTATTAGATCATTACATAGACTAGTCCTAAGTCCTAACTCCCATTTTGTATTTTATTTAATATTAATTTTCACACTTGTTATCTTCATTGTGATTTGCGATACATATATTACCAATTTCATTGTGATTTACGATACATGAATCGTGGTTTGAACCGTAGTCTAAACAATGGTTTGAACCGCGGTTTGAACCACGTAATTAAACCACGGTTTGAATCAAACCACAGCGGTTTGGTTTGGTTCGGTTTGATTTTTTTCATAGTTCGGTTCGGTTTGGGATTTTCACAAACCGATGACTAGTGGTTCGGTCCGTAAATACCCCCAAACAAAACCATTTACACCCCTAAACTTAACTACTCCTCTTTGGATTATGACAATTCTGTCCTTAAAATTTGGTCATTTCGTTGTAATAGTGGTCTCTAAACTTTAAAATTTTCTAAATGGTCTCTCATTTGTACAAAAAAAAAATGGTCTCTCATTAAAATGAAGGCAAATTGTAATTTGATACTTTAAATTTTGGTCATTTTTGAATTTGGTTTTCAAAAGTAAAAATGTGACAATCTAACTCACAGATTTTACATTTGATGCAAATTAAAGTAAAACTAACGACATGTTGATTTTTTTTTTTTTACGAACTGGGAGTCGCGTGTCATGTAGATAACTTTTTAAGGGACTAATTGATCATTTCCGATTCATACATATATCCAACGGAAGCCATTTGTTTGAAAAAGAATTTCTCTTAACCACATTTTTCATTTGAGCGCACTGCAATCAAATGTCTCGCATACTCATTCCTTATCTACTAGGGATATGGAGCAACATACATATCATGTATAAGCATGTATTTAACTAGAAATGATATGATACAATTGCCTTAAATGATATGATACAAACTTTCAAAAAAAAAAAAAAACTATAAATGATATTGTGTCTCATATAGAAGATTACCCTTTTACTCCAAAAACCTTTGAGATTTGGATTAGTACCCATATAACCAACAAGACCCATGTATCTAATCGCATAAGAAGCATGCATGTAGCTCAACCCATCTCGTTACGAGTCGAAGGGAGGTTCGTGGGGATGTAAAAATGCTTCATCATCCAGTTTTCCAAAATTTTCAGCCCTCAAATTAAGAAGAGGACTTGAAAAGCCACCAAATGTTCTTTCGATAGTCATGAGAATTCTTAACATATATAACCACATTATATGTGCGATTAAAAACAAGAATGAGAGAGAGAGAGAGAGAGAGAGAGAGAGAGAGAGAGGACCTTATATGACCAAAGCAACTATAGGCGAAAAAGAGTATTTATACTTCCATGTCCTAACCCTAGAGGGTTTCATTGATTTAGCCGTTCGGTCAAGCCCATGTAGCTTGCACGGTTGTGCGTTTATTTTAGCACGGTTGTGCACCTCACCCAATGTCAATCACGTTCTTTCTGAATGCAGTGGAAAACCTATGCATGGTCGAAACCTACATCTGACACGCCCGTGCCCGTCCCTCACGATCGTGCGTTTTGACAAGCATGCCCGTGCCTTCTCTCCAAATCAAGTTTGCTTGTTGTCTTCTTCTGCACGGCCGTGCCCATATTTCATACGCGACCTTGCCACTGCTCTGTCACAAGAATTACTCGATCTCTGTTATAAAATTTTCTAAGTAAGCGTCTCAACTTCAAAGGCATTATCCCAACACTTTTCATACTCAAAATACCTACCCTCCTAACACTTTTACAATCCGTTCCACATTGTCAAAATAAAAATACTTTCTACGTCCCAAACTAATCGCTACTTATGTCTGTTTTGGGCGTCGCATACTAATTGCTACTTACCTAAAATGTTCAATTTTCTCTCTCCTAATTATTCACTAACTTATTTTCTCTCTATTACCCACTCACAACACTTACTTTTCTAACATATATGTTGAGGTGCAACCCAAAGTCTCACATCGATAATTAAAGAAATAATTGCAAGGTATATAAGAGCACTCACCCACTTCATTAGCATGAAGCCTTGAGAGATGCCCAAAAACAAATCTATGCGGACTGGGCCAAGCGAATAATATCATACTAATGTGGAGAGTAATGGTGGTGGTCGTGGTCCCTACAAATGGTGTCAGAGCCTGGTTGGGATGGGCCCGACGGGGTGGACCGCGAGTGTGCGATTATAAGGTGGGTTTCCCCTTGTGTGACATACAAAGTCTTGCAATTGAAAGACATCCAGAGGTATGTATCATACGAAGTGACCCGCGGACCATAGCGACAGTTGGTACAAGCTTTCGAAGGATTTTGGCCAGAGGGAACACTGCAGGCCATAGCGGCGTGGTCTTTGATTTGAGAGGAGGACTGATGGGGTGCAACCCAAAGTCCCGCAAAGCAGGATATGGGAAGATTGATGGGGTGCAACCCAAAGTCCCTCATCGGCAATTGAGGAAATAATTGCGGGGTATATAAGAGCACCCACCCACTTGATTAGAATGAGGAATTTTGGGGATGTCTAAAAGCAAACCCGTGTGAGCTGAGCCCAAAGCGGACAATATCATTCTATGTGGAGAGTGGTAGTGGTTGTCGCGATCCCTACAATATTTTATTAATGTCTGTGCATTTTACATTTATAGTAGCGATTAATTTGGTAAGAAGGGAATATTGCTAGTGGGTAACCCGTGCTTTGCACAGGAAACTAATTTGTCAATTTTTTTTATATTTGTTCTTTTTATGTTTATACTCCCTCCATTTCATGTCACTTGAGACTTATTTATTTTTTCGTCTGTTCCACGTGAGTTGAGACTACGCAAAATAGTAAAGAATCTTTATCATTCCTCCCACTCATTCTCCCTGTTACTTTACTTTTATACTCACAACACCAATCAACTTACTATTTCTCCCACTCATTCTCCTCGTATTTAATTTTGCATACTCACAAACACCTCCTACTACTATTTCTCTCTCCTACTTTTCTTTAATTTGTGTGCCAAAAATTTTGGTCTCAAGTGACATGAAACGGAGGGAGTATTCAGTAAAGTAGCATAACATTTTTTTGTAATATAAAGATATTGTATATAAAAATAAATTTTTAATTATAGTTAACTAAAATAGTAATCATCATCTTAACTAATAGTATTAAAGTAATAATTAATCTATATAGTAACTATCATAATTAACCAATACTATTAACAGTACTTACTAATATCTATAATAACTATTATAATTAACTAATGCTATTAATAATAAACTTAACTTATATAATAATTATTATGATTAACCAATACTATTAATAGTAAAAACTAACATATACTATACTCCCTCCGTCCCAGAGTATATGTTCACTTTACATTTTTTAGTTTGTCCCAGAGTATATGTCTACTTCCTTAAATAGCAAAGAATTTTTACTATTCATTCTACTCATTCTCTCTCCTACTTACTTTTACACTCACAACACCAACAACTTACTATTCTCTTCCACTTAAATCTCTCTCCTACTTTATTTTTATACTCACAATAATTACATCACATCCACCATTTCTAATTTCCGTGTAAATGGGAGGGTGGACTATACTCTGGGACGGAGTGAGTAACTATTATGATTAACTAATAATTTTGATAGTAATAGTTAACTTATATAGTAACTATTATAGTTAATTAATACTATTAATAGTAGTAGTTAATTTGTATAATAATTATTATTGTTAACTAATACTATTAATAGTAATAGTTAACTAATACTACTACCACCGTTTCAGAGTAAGAGTCCTATTATTTTTTGTTTTAGTACGAAGGTATTTTGAGCGATAATTTTAGGTTATTACATTTATATTAATAAAAATCTAGATATTGATATTGGTAGTACATATAATGGAGTATCAATAACAAGTTTAAAGTCTCTATTAGGATAATTAGATCAACATAAAATTATTGCTCAAAATACCTTCGTGCTAACAACGAAAAAAATAGGACTCTTACTTTGGGACGGAGGGATATTAATAGTAATAGTTAATTTGTATAGTAACTATTATAGTAAACTAATACTATTAATAGTAATAGTTAACTTATATCATAACTATTATTATTAGCTAATAGTATTAGCTAATAATGAGAATATCAAAAGTTACACACATTTAAGATGATGATGTGGTTTCACACAAACAAAGCTTTAACATATGTTTGTTTATGTGGCAAAACCATAGCCCTCCTCACCAACTTTAATACTCCCTTTGTCACATTTTAAGAGTCAAAATTTTTTTAAAAAGGCATCCCATTTTAAGAGTCAAAATCTTAAATGGGAAAGTGAGTCCTACATATCATACTCACAACAATTATCCACTAACTCTTCTCTATCCTATTTTCTCTCTCCTACCCAACTATCAACACTCACAACACATCACATTTTCCTTAATTCTTGAACCCACCCATTTTTTGACTCTTAAAATGGGACGGAGGGAGTATATTATGGGATTTTACTTTCCAGTAAATTCAAGAAAAATTGAGCTGTATCTCAGTACAGGCAAGCAAGCTAGTCCGAGTCTAGATCTCATGTATCATTATGTGTGCCCCTCTCTGTGCGATAAATGATCCAACGGCTCACAGTTTTTAAGATAAACATTTTATTAATAATATTCAAACATATTAACGTATGGATTACTTATGCTACAGAGAGTGACACACAAAATGGTATAGGAGATCTGGACTCAGGTAGCTAGTCCCAACCCTACCCAAACAACGTGACTTCTGACTCCTGCGCCACTGCCCACTGGTCAAGTCATGTTCACCCTTTCGACACTTGTAAGTATTTCCGTGACGCTTGTTTTGCTTTGGAATTTGAATGAGTTTCCTCAAAACCAAGCATATCCAAGATCTAGCTTGGACGTGAATTCTTTTATTTTTGATTTATCTTTTGGGGCATTAGAAAAAAAAAAAAAAAAAGACCAGAGAGTATCTGAAATTTTTTATTAGAATCATCAAATTGTTTATGAAGTCTTGATCTTAACCATTTTTAATCAAAATAATGTAAGTTGTTATGGGACGGATAGAGCAAGTGTCAATTGTATTCGGTATTTGGACCCGTGCCGTCTACAACAATTCAATAAATTATACTCCCTTGTCTCAAAAAAAATGTACTTTCTTTTCTTTTACGTTAATATAAAAATTTTGTTGAGCAATAATTTTAATTTAATTTATTTTTTTAATAAAAATATAAAACTTATTATTATTAATTTATAATGGTGTATCAATAACACATTTTATATATTCATTATTGTTGGGACCGGGACCACCACCACCACTTTCTCACATTAGTATGATATTGTCCGCTTTGAGCCTAGCCCGCACGGATTTGTTTTTGGGCATCCCCCAAAAGGCCTCACACTAATGAAGTGGGTGGCTGCTCTTATATACCTTGCAATTGTTTGCTCAATTGCCGATGTAGGATTTTGGGTTGCACCCCAACAATCCTCCCCTCAAACCAAGGACCACACCGCTATGGAGCGCAGTGTTTCCTCTGGCCCATATCGGCGAAAGCTTGTACCAACCGCCCGGGAAACACCATCGCCCTCGATTGCAAGACTCGATTCGCTATGTCGCACAAGGGGAACACACCATATAAAGCACACACACGGTCCACCCGGTCGGGCCCATCCGAAGCATGACTCTGATACCACTTGTTGGGACCGCGACCACCACCACTACTTTCCCACATTAGTATGATATTGTCCTCTTTGGGCCTAGCCCGCACGGATTTGTTTTTGGGCATCCCCCAAGAGGCCTCACACTAATGAAGTGGGTGGGTGCTCTTATATACCTTGCAATTGTTTGCTCAATTGCCGATGTGGGACTTTGGGTTGCACTGTTGTGGAATTGACCCTCCAACACCCAAGCAATATCCCAAGGAACTAATGGCACCACAAACAAGCACAAGAAAAGACACAGAAATTGTTAACCCAGTTCGTCAATATGTTTGACTACGTCTGGGGGCACTACCAAGCCAGGATCTTGCACTATAATATGTTTGTAGGAGGTTACAATAAGTTATGGGGCTGAATTTTATTTATATAGCAAACTTAGAATGAGACCTAAACCGAAACATAAGAGAAAACCCGTCAAAACTGCAATTCCCCGAATTCACATCGGGGGCACCGAGCGCCCGCTTGGGTTACCCCAAGCGCCCGCCTGAATTAATCTCGCCAGGAACCAAAGTCTTCTGCCCGCTAGGGCGCCCGCCTGGTCTATACCAGGCGCCCGCTTGGTTGCTCCGCCAGTTTGACCTCCTCTTTGTTCCTTAGAAGATCTCTACTCCAACAATCTCCCACCTTGAGATCAACCGCGTATACAAACCCCGTATCCGTCTTCAACTCATCATTGGTGTCGTCCTAGTGCTCACCTTGATCATGGTTTACCACCTTGGTTAACATGTCAGCCGGGTTCTCCGATCCCAATATCTTCTCCAGCCTTAAGATCTTCCTTTCCAAGAGATGCTGATGTAGTGAAACCTCAGCTCAATGTGCTTCGTCCTAGAATGAAACGCCGGATTCCTAGCCAAATGAATTGCACTCTGACTGTCACTGTAGAGAGCATTACCAATTCGCGTCTTCCCAAGTTCACCCAAGAAGTTCTGCAACCATACCATCTCTTTGCTTGCCTCTGTCACTGCCACATATTCTGCTTCCGCAGTCGACTGAGCCACGATCTTCTGCAATTTAGAAGCCCAGGAGATAGCCGTACCACCCAATGTGAAAACATAACCCGTAGTACTTCTCCTTTTGTCTAGATCGCTTGATGCCAAATCCGCATCAACATAACCCGCTAACACGACCTCCTTGCTTAAGAAACATAGAGCCTTCCCAGCAGTACCCTTTAAGTAACGCATGATCCATTTGACCGCTTCCCAATGTTGCTTCCCTGGATTGCCCATGTACCGGCTGACTACTCCCACCGCATGTGCAATGTCTGGCCTTGTACACACCATTGCATACATTAGACTCCCCACTGCCGAAGCATATGGAGTCCTCTCCATCTTGTCACGCTCCTCCTTGCCCTTAGGTGAGTCCTTCTCGGATAGCTTGAAGTGCATACCTAATGGTGTCCCTGTTGGCTTCGTCTCTTCCATGCAAAATCTTGCCAAGACTTTCTCAACGTATTCTGCTTGTGAAAGAACCAACTTACCCGACTCCCTATTACGGTCAATCCGCATGCCCAAGATTTTTCTGGCCTCCCCCAAATCCATCATCTCGAACCGTTCTGACAACTGAGCCTTCAATCTGTTTACCTCTCTACTGCTAGAGCCCGCTATTAGCATGTCATCCACATATAACAGCAAGATTATGTACCCGTTGTCCGTGTTCTTGAAGTAGCAACAATGATCCGCCTCACATCTGATAAAATCAATATCGTGCATGAATCCATCGAACTTTCTGTACTACTGCCTAGGAGCTTGTTTAAGTCCATACAAGCTCTTAGTCAACCTGCAAACCAGTTCCTCGCTACCCTTAGACAAGTAACCCTCTGGTTGTACCATGTAAATTTCTTCCTCCAAATCCCCATGAAGAAATGCCGTCTTTACATCCATCTGTTCCAGCAGCAAATTATCTGCCACTACTATACCCAGAACCATTCTGATAGTGATCATCTTCACAACAGGAGTGAATACCTCAGTGTAGTCAATACCGTATTTCTGCTGAAACCCTTTTACAACCAACCTTTCCTTGTAACGTTTACTGTCGTTTGCTTCCTCCTTGATTCTATAAACCCACTTGTTATGCAATGCCTTCTTCCCCTTTGGTAGTTTAATCAACTCCCAAGTTTTGTTGACCTTTAATGAGTCCATCTCATCATCCATCGCAGCTTTCCACTTATCATAAAGTGCACTACGAACAGCCTCCGCATAACATTCTGGCTCACCACTATCTGTCAACAACAAATAGTAATTTGAAGGAGTATACCTGTCAGGTGATCCACGCAATCTGCTGGATCTACGCAGCGGAATATCCGGTTCTGGAGTATGTGGTTCATCTTCAGTGACGCCCTGACCGTGGTCATCATGAACAGTCCTGCTCCCACCCGAGTTTGGAATATCCACCTCAACAAATTCTGGTTTCGAACTAACCCCTTCAGATGCCCCCTTTCTGACCTTGTACAATACATGTTCATTGAATACAACATCTCGACTACGAATAACCCTATAATTTTGGTCATCCCAAAACTTATACCCGAAGTCATCCCCGCCATAACCAATGAACGTACATTTTACAGATTTAGCATCTAATTTAGTTCTATCAACAGAGTCTATATGAACATATGAAACGCAGCCAAATATGCGAAGAAAGGACAGATTTACCTGCTTGCCACTCCATACTTCCTCTGGAATTTCATTCCCCAATGGTACCGATAGTCCCCGATTGATCAAGAAAGCTGCCGTGTCAACTGCATATGCCCAGAACGTTTTCGAAAGTCCACACTTCAACCTCATACTTCTAGCCCGCTCGTTCAATGTCCTGTTCATCCTCTCTGCAACCCCATTGTGTTGTGGTGTGCCCTTTGGAGTCTTCTCCATGCGAATGCCATTCGCTGCACAATATTCCTTGAACTCCCGGAGCTCATACTCCCCACCATTATCTGATCTCAAGCATTTAAGCTTAAGTCCCGTCTGATTCGCCACCAAAGCCTTCCACTTCTTAAACACCTCGAATGCCTCATCTTTGTGTTTCAAGAAATAAACCCAGACTTTCCTTGTCGAATCATCAATGAACGACATGTAATATGACGCACCACCCAGAGAAGTTACCGGGGCCGGCCCCCACAAATCTGTGTGGACCAAATCCAACTTTGCTTCCCTCAAAGCCCTACCTATCCTCGAGAAATTACTCCTCGCCTGTTTGCCAAACACACAATCTTCGCATATCCCTACGTCGAATGTCTTCAAACCCGGTAGTCTTCCCTTTGAGCAAAGTACTTTCATCCCTTTCTCACTCATGTTGACGCCACCGCGATACTATCCTTGGTGTTATTCGCCAAATACAATGTCCCATCTTTATTACCCCGAGCGATCTCAGAATCCTCCTTGGTAATAACCCAGTTCCTGCAGCCAAAAGTTACCTTGTAACCTTCTTCATCCAACTGCCCAACTGATAGCAGGTTCTTTTTCAAACCCGGAATGTGTCTGACCCCGTGTAGATGTAGGACTTCCCGTCCGATGCTCCTATTCTGACATCCCCCTTCCCCTTGATTTCCAAAGGCTCGCCATCCGCCAGATAGACCTTACCGAAATCACCGGAAGTATAATTTTCCATCTCCTTTGTATGCCCGCATGAGTGGAATGATGCCCCCGAATCCAGCACCCATGATTCTAGCGCACTACTAACACTTAGAACCAGTACATCTTCACCTTCGATTATCACATTCGCCGATTTATTCCTTCGCATGGGACAATCCTTCTTGTAGTGTCCTAACTCCTTACAATGATAGCATTGAACCGATCCTTTCGCGACCCTTGGTTTGTCTCTGATCTCCACGGCCTTGCCCTTACCACCCACTACGTTTTCCCTTGATTCAGTTCTCTCCTTATTGCTAGTACCCGGCCTTCCCCTGCTAGTGGTAGCTAAGGCCGATCCCGAAGTAGACGATGTCCCCAATTTCTTCAAACGATTTTCCTCGCCCAACAGAAAGTCTTTAACATCATCATACTTCAATTTGTTCTTACCCGCTGAAGCATTGATCGCTGTCACCGTTCCGCTCCAACTTCCTGGTAAAGACGCTAGCAACAAACACGCATGAACCTCATCATCAAACGTAATATCCAACGCAGTCAGTGAGTCTATAACATCCATAAACTCATCGATGTGTTTGGCTAAGGATCCTCCCTCTTGCATCTTGAGACTACCCATCTTGCGTATCAAATCAACCTTGTTTTCAGCAGATGGAGTTTCAAATCTCTCAGTAAGATAATCCAATAGCTCCTTTGTGGTTTTTGCCTTCTTGGTAGTCTTCGCGATCCACTTTGACAAAGTAGATCTAACCACCCCTAGGGCTTTCCGATCCATGAGATCCCAATCTTCCTGCTTTTCTCCTTCTGGCTTGACTCCCTTTAGAGGCTTATAGAAATCTTTGTTGTACAAGAGATCCTCTATTTGCATCCTCCAAAACCCATAGTCAGAACCATCAAATTTCTCCACCGCTTGTTTATCCTTGCCCATTCTTGATTGCTTGAACAAACCCTAATCGCCCTATAACCCGGAACGATGAACCAGAGCTCTAGATACCAGTTGTTGTGGAATTGACCCTCCAACACCCAAGCAATATCCCAAGGAAATAATGGCACCACAAACAAGCACAAGAAATAAAGCACAAGAAAAGACACAGAAATTGTTAACCCAGTTCGTCAATATGTTTGACTACGTCTGAAAGCACTAACAAGTCAGGATCTTGCACTATAATATGTTTGTAGGAAGTTACAATGATTTATGGGGCAGAACTTTACTTATATAGCAAACCTAGAATGAGACCTAAACCTAAACATAAAAGAAAACCCGTCAAAACTGCAATTCCCCGAATTCACATCGGGGGCACCGAGCGCCCGCTTGGGTTACCCCAAGCGCCTGCCTGAATTAATCTCGCCAGGAACCAAAGTCTTCTGCCCGCTAGGGCGCCCGCCTGGTCTATACCAGGCGCCCGCTTGGTTGCTCCGCCAGTTTGACCTTCTCTTTGTTCCTTAGAAGATCTCTACTCCAACATGCACCCCAACAATTACGATAAATAAAATAAATTAGAATTATTACTCGAATTTCGTTCCTACTTATGTCAAAATAATGTACTCCCTCCATCCCAGAGTAAGAGTCCTACTTTCCATTTTGGTACGTCCCAGAGTAAGAGTCTTATTCCTAAAATAGCAAAGAATTTTTACTATTCACCCCACTCATTCTCTCTCCTATTTTACTTTTATACTAACAACATCAATCAATTCACTATTCTCTCTCACTCATTCTCTCTCTTACTTTACTTTTACACTCACAACATTTACATCACATCCAATATTTATTAATAAGCGTGCAAATGAGGGGTATGACTCTTACTCCGGGACGGAGGGAGTATTCATTTATTTGAAAATGAAATATGGGTCATGAAGTAAACTGTACAGTCCAACTTCATACAACTTAAATCTGCTAACCCTTGTCCCTAAATGAGTGTCCAAATTTCATTTTAAGGGACACTTGAAATCTCAACTCTTTGTACAATTTGGTGGCAACGATTCATATATAATCTTATCATTTCCTTTCCAAACATTTAGTTTTGCACGTATGAAGAGACCGTTGAAAAAAAATTCGAAAAAAAACATTTAGGGACAAAGTTATGTTTAAAAAAAACACTCATTTTGGGATAAAGATTTTTTGAAAATGAACACTCATTTAGGGACGGGAGGAGTATCACATATCCATACTATTATCAGGACTGTGAAGTTTGAACTTAAGGAAGGAGCATAGGATTCAAAATTGCATCTAAACTCTCTCTTTATCCCAAGTCCAACCATATACAGTATATGGCCACCACATCCACATTCATTACAGCTATCTCCCACATTAGATACAAGCATTGTTTATCTCTAATCTTAGTACTACTTAATTCTTTACTTTACACATTATTGTCAAAAGTCAAAAAGCTACCGTTCAAATAGCATTCGATATTCATATACTCCTCGGTCTCGGTCTCAGTTTAAGGTTAATCTCCATTAATTATGCACTTTCGATTACAATTCACTTTACAAATTAGATTTTTCATGTCAAAACTGAAAATCTTGAAATGAATAAATCTCAATTAAGTATTATTAACCAGAAATGTGAGAAAGGTATATGTGGAAACACCATCAAATTTCATCTAAAATATTTTCAATTTTTAATTATAAAGAAGAGAAGAAATGTTAAAGAATGATTATTGTGTGAAAACAATGATATTATGAATGCATATCTGTCATTATTAGAAAAAAGCATGATATGGCCCGCACCACGCTACTAGTAGTTCATTACAGCTATCAACCACAGCATAAGCAACATTAATATTAAATTAATCAAACCTTAATACAGTAGTACTACTATAGTACATTTGTCTTTCTTACAAATTAAATATAATTGGTTTTTCTAAAATAAAAAATAGTACTTGCACAATTCAAGTTCAACCCTTGCGTGCACGCACCACAACAATTTGTCAATGCCCAACTACCCCTATTTATACTCCCTCCGGTCCAAAATA
This sequence comes from Campanula takesimana, assembly GCA_026119855.1. Lineage (NCBI taxonomy): Eukaryota > Viridiplantae > Streptophyta > Magnoliopsida > Asterales > Campanulaceae > Campanula > Campanula takesimana. The sequence goes on along the minus strand of JAOWBW010001702.1, from coordinate 122,160 downwards.
ACTGTTAATTTTGGACCAAAATTTTGGTCCAAAATAATTGTGACTTTTGAGCTATCTGTCTCTCTTATCCTTGCATTGAAAATTGTTTTCTTTTATTAATTATCTTAGTATGAGACATTAATATAAGAAAATTGCACACTTAATAGGGGTAAAGTTGGAACTTTTGTCACTAAGTCATGATAATTTTTTTTTTTTAAGAGTTGTGCAAATGGAAAAAAAAGAAAGTTATTTTGGACCGGAGTGAGTAATTGCTATACTCCCAGCACCATTTTTAAGAAAACAACCCCTTTCTTCTTTTCTTTTCTTTTTCAAGTTCATGGAACAAGACAACATATCATCACTCAGCCTCACTTTTTTTTGTTCTCCACTAAACAAATTACTCAAAATACATTACGTTTTAAGTGTTAATTTTTGTTTCAAAATACTTGACGTTTTACTAATTCCAAGAAATATTTATTCTTGTTTACCTATAATAACCCTATTCATTAATTGCAAACTATCTCTTGTGTAAGCATTTAACTATCTTGAAAATTGGAATCTGTTAGGAGCACAAAAGTCTTTTTAATAATCATTAATTGCATTTCTTAATGTGTAAAGAAATCTAAAACGACATGTATTTTGAAACCGATGGAGTAATTTACGTAATCTTCAACACTAATTTTCTTGATATTCAGTAATACTATAAATATAGTATTTATTTGCTTTCAAAAAAAAAAAAAAAAAAAAAAAAACTAATCTTTATGCTCACAGATAAATTAAGAGAACAAAAAAGAGGCAAGAAATATGCACAAAATAGCATCCACTAAAAATTAAATCACCCCAAAACGGTAAATGAAAGAACTTACAAGCCACACACCTGAACAAAAACAAAGCGTTGTGCCCTGTCTCTCACTATGTACAAGGCCTACTTACTCTAAATCTCAACCGTTGTTACTTTTTGTTTGTCAGTACCAACAATCTAACGGTGATGATGGAATTCAAAATCCATCAACCACAATTTTTTAAACCAAAATAAAAAAAAAAATGCGGCGGGGGTGAAGATAAATGACTGGCTGGTCAATGGTCATAGTAAATCTTGTGGCTGGCACAATTCTTTCCTGAGCTTTTGAGAGAAAAGCCTGCAGGCGTCGATGCTCAGATCAATGGCTGCGGACAATGCCACGTATGCAGCTGCGTCCTCAGTGCACTGCACGTGCTGTACACTTACTTCCACAGTGGGTTTACTGCATTTGCTCCCCTCACCTTCAACCACTGCTGACATCACAAACCCTCTGTACATGCAGTAAGGCCATAACCCGTAACCGAAATCCCCACTCCCCCGTGGGCTACACGCCGGCGACGTCGTATTTGACCTCCCGTTCGGCGTACTACTTCCCGTCGATGCTAAATCTATACAAAACTTTCCACCTTTCGATGAGCTCAGGGTCGACTCCGCTAGTACAATGCCGGCGGCGGCCGAGTCGGGAATGAGTTCGAACCGGTAACCTAACCCGTCGTGAGCGCCGCGCTCTCGCCATGCCTCTAGTCGGCCCCATGGCTTCCATGTACCGTCACCGGGACGGAGAATGAGCCAGGAGCCGGGATTGGACCGGCTGACACGGTCGGAACCTGGAGATGCAACGAATGGAGTCACCATCGAGGCTAGGGCGACAGGAGAACCGGATAAATCGTGGACGGTGATTGACCATCCTTTTCTTTCCTTTCCCGGCCTCTCCCTTTCGCTTCCGAACGTACTTAGCCATCCCCGAGAACTGCCGGCCTCCGATGGTAACGATCTGTACATAAAAAGTTACAAATCGACATTAATTAACGAAACAATTGTCAATAAAAACAAAAGCGTTGGTTCATAAAAAGCTAATTAATCAATCTAAGCAAAGTAAATGTTCTCCAATTTATCAAATTAACAAAATTTTAGAGTACACATTTTCGAATTCGAATCAAATCTATCAAAGTAAGGGATTTTGCTTTTGTCCGAGGTAGTGAGGTTGAAGATTCTACACAAGCAAACATAGAATGTGGCTCAATTGCCGTTTGAAAACATAAACAAGCTACTTTTACCTTTTTTAAATTGGGTTTGAAATTTCATACAATAAAGTTTCAAAAGTACCAAATTCTATAATCAATAGCTTAATCGTACAATTTTAGTAAATCTAGCAGTAAATGTAATGCTATGAGCTGTTAATTTAGCGTAATTGAGGAAATGGAAGATTACCTCGATCTCTGATTGCGGTCACCGGTGCATCTGAAACTGAACTTGCAAGTGAAAACCGGTTGACGGATATTGCCTTTGATCTGAAACACTTGAGGACTGCACTCCGGCGCACCATCGAATTGAAAGACGAATCTAGGATCAGGCTCCGCTTTGACATTCATGTGAAACTGAGCGCTCGAGGTTTTATCATCTTTGCCGACGGTAATCCAGCCATTGTGAAACACACAGGGCCTAGACTCCGTTCCAGAAAGATCCAACGGCAGCGATATCTTCCCCAACAGCCGCCCGGAATTCAAGCCACAGCTAGTGCCTCTCCTGCCGGTATAAATAGCAATTTTGAGATTAACCTTGCCGGCGAAAAGAGATTTCCCGGAGAGCCTGTCGAGGTCAGCCTTGCTCAAATGGAAACTGGCGGCTAGGGTTTGGAACTGACCGTCGAGGTTCTGACTCTCCTGCGGCAGAAACGGAACGACGGCGGTTTGGAGAGGGAAATGCTTAAGCTTAATTTTACAGAAACACGGCGAGGAAGAGGGGTGAACGACGGAGCGAGCCGGCTTGGAAGCGACGGGAATTTTGAGGGCAAGACTGCCGACGGTAAGCCGGACGAAAGGACATGGATCCATTGAAATGTCTTCCGTCGATCAATTCAGGATTTAGGAAAGTAGAGAGAGAGAGAGAGAGAGAGATTTAAGGCAGCGTTTGGTGGGGGAGGAGAAAGGTTAGGTAGAAATGGAGAATAATGGTGCTAAAACAGGCTGTAACAACAGTCCATTGGTAAGTGTGCAACAATTTGTACCGGTTCTGGCTCCACCAAACAATACCGCTGCTCTTCTTCCTCCTCCTGCAACAGTTATCTTCATCGTCGTTTGGGTATTGGACATTAATGGAGGATTTCACAAAACTGTATTCCTCTTTCTCTCTCCTCTCACTAAATATTTATGCGTAGATAGAGATAGAGATAGAGATAGAGATAGAGATAGAGAGAGGGAGGTTTAACTAACTGGTTGGACTACAGCTGTATACAGGCTGTCGTTTATTTTTGGTTCAATTTTTGTTGCCAGCCAAGACGGAGGTTGACGGTATCTTCTTCTCCTTCTTCTGTTAATATTATGACCTTGACCAAATTACCCTTGTCTCTATCTTGCTGTCCAGTATTGTCGTGGTTCATTTATGTGGGGCCCAGTGGTTTAGATTTTAATCCGGAACTGATTTTTGAGTTTCGGCCGTTTGATTTGTGGATGTCACGTGTGAGGCATGCTGATGGTGTGTTTGATATGGTGGTGACATGTGGATGGTTGGGATAGTTTTTTTAGACAAACACTTCCGTGAGACCTTCCATACCCGTCTCATCCATGAGATGGGTCGGTTTTTCACCCACCCGCCCGACCCACTGAACCGGCTCCGGAACTCAGGGGTCGAACCTGTCACGTGGCAGCCTCTCATAGGCCATTTTTTTTTTTTGGCTTTTTTTTAATTTTTATATTTTTTTTTGCGGTTTATCAAAAGTAATAGTTACTATAACATAATGTAATGACTGTATACATATAAAGTAACAGTTTGTATACATAAAAGTAATACATATATATAGAAAAGTAACAGTGTTTTTTTTTTATGTTTTCTTCGTTTGCCAAAAGTAATACTTATTACAACTAAAATGTAACGAACGTGTTACTTATATGTAATAATGTTTATACATAATTGTAACACATATGTATAGAAAAAGTAATAATTCAACCATTTACATTTTTAGAACTAAAAACACTTGCTTAGTGTTACATGTAAAAGTATTACATTATCTATAGAAATATGTTATAATTTTTTTTATTAAAGTGTTACATTTACTTGTACAAACAATTACATTCATATATATGAGTTGTTACTTTTCAAATGTTACTAGCGGGTAACCCGTGCTCTGCACGGGAAACCAATACTATGTCTTAAAAAATATTTTAACTAAAGTTAACTAATATAGTAATAATCATTTTAACTAATACGATTAATAATAAAAATTAATCTATATGATTACTATTATTATAATAACTATTATAATTAATTAATACCATTGATAGTAATAGTTAATATATATTAATAGCAATGATTAGTCTATATAATAATAATTATTAATATAATTATTATAATAAAATAATATTATTAATAGTAATAGTTAATTGATATAGTAACTATTATGATTAATTAATATTAAAAATTAATAATCTAACTTATATAATAACTATTATAATTAACTAATACTAATAATAGTAATAATTAATGTATGTAGCTTATTATAGTTAACCAATACTATTAATAGTAAAAAATAACTTATAAAGTAACTATTATGGTTAAGTAATACTATTAATAGTAATAATTAACTATATAGTAACTATTATAGTTAACTAATACTATTAATAGTAATAGTTAACTAATATAGTAACTATTATAGTTAACTAATACTATTAATAGTAATATTTAACTTGTATTGTAACTAATATTGTTAACTAATACTATTAATAGTAATAGTTAACTAATATAGTTAACTATTATAGTTAACTAATACTATTAATAGTAATATTTAACTTGTATTGTAACTAATACTATTAATAGTAATAGTTAACTAATATAGTTAACTATAATAGTAACTATTACAAATAAGAGTAATAGTTAACTATAATGGTTAACTATTATAGTTAAATACTACTAATAATAGTAATAGTTACTATAATAGTTAACTATTATAGTTACCCTTTTTAGTAACTATTATTATTAGCTAATAGTATTAGCTAATGAAAAGAAAATGAGAAGTCACTTATTTATTAGTATGTTGTTGATGTGGCTTCTCCAAATGCAAGCTTTCTCTATTGTTTGTCCACATGTCAATACCATAGCTCTTTTGGCCAACTTTAATATATATATATATAGATTTTCTTTCAAAAAATTAAATCAAAGTACACAATATTTTAGATTTTTGCAAAAGCATTATTACATTTCAGTATAAATGATAATTACATTTAGATATTGTTTGGGTTACATGTAATTATAGTTAGTATTACATTTGAAAAAATGGGTTAAATGAGCTTTTGTTTTTGCAAAACAGGTGTTACGTTTACTTATGAACAATATTACTTTTTAAGTATTCAGTCATTACATTAAGTTATGGTAACTATTACTTTTGGTCAACGACGGAAAAGCCGAAAAAATGTTATAAAAACTTAAAAAAAAAAAAAAAAAAAAAAAGACCTCTGGGAGGCTGCCACGTGGCGGGTCATGCCCATGGGTCATGGGGCGACCCGTCTCATACATGAGACGGATCCCCTTGTTTTCATGGGAGACCCCCTCTATTTTTTATGCAGGGCAGGGTTCGTGTGATACAACGGGGAGTCATTTTTATGTGAATTTTATAACCGCTTGCTTGACCCTGGTTATATGGATTAGGATCTGCTCCAACATACTGATTTCGTTCAATCTTATTTGAGACTTATTTTCATTTTAATTCGTCTTACTTCACTTGAGACTTCCTAAAGTGGTAATCTTTTTATAATTTTATATTCAATCAACACCACTCACTCATTCTCTCTCTTCATTTTTCACCACACACTTCATTCAACCAACCTATTATTAACCCCACTCATTCTCTCTCTAATTTCCTGTTTTTGATTTGACCACATCATTTTGATTGTTTTATGTACTTTTGAGCAACGTTCTAAAAAGCGTTAGTCGGTCGCTATGCGGCGCAGCAGGGCCTAGATGGGTTTATGCGGGGCCGAGAATTCAGACATATTTATAATATCCTAGGCAGGATCAACGCGTTTCATGGACGCCTAGCGCCTAGTCAAGGCCTAGGCGAGCGACTTTTAAGATATTGCTTTTGAGATTGATTTGAGATTTGTGGTCCGTCGAACGAAAAATAAAGCGACGTAACAATATCAGGATAGTTGATTGAAGCACGCTGGACCTTGAAGTTGCAGGCGCAAATCCTATTCCATGCTCGAGTACTAATCAAGTAGACGAATCTTATGATTTTCTAATATATATAATGTACATTTATTACATATTTAATACAATGTTTACTAATAATTATAATATATTTTTATTGTACAATCAAGACAATTAAATAATTTTAACTTCCTCTTAAAAAAAAAAAAAAAGGTTTGTTTTGCTTATATTAGAAGCCAGAAGGAGTATATGAGGTTAAATTAGAGCCACAAGCAACGGGGGTGCTTTGTGAGTTATGAAGATGTTATTAAGACAACTCCAACAATGGTATATAGTTTATAGGTATCCAAAACCAAAATTTAATTCCTATAAAATAATATTAATTAGGTATTAAAGTATCAAATTCATGATATCAAATTATTGGATAATTATTACCATCAGATTCTTTATTAGTGGCAACTGATCAACATAATTTGTCTCTCAATCGAAAAAGAAAAGCAAATTTCGAGATGCCTCTAAATAGACACGGTTTTACAGATATATTGGTTGCTGAAGAGGTTGATCCAAATGAAGGTGAGTCATCCACTATAAAGAACCAGTTACATATTTTAAAACTACTCGATGGCTTGTTTCAATGGAAGATGAAATTGATTCACTTCACAAAAATCAAACTTAAGAATTAAACAAGCAACTTCCAGAGAAAATAGTCGTCACTTGTAAATGGGCATTCAAGAAGAAGAAAAATTTATCACCTTCTGAGAGTGTCAACTATAAAGCTCAAGTTATTGTAAGAAGGGTTCACTTGAAGAGATAAAGAGGAGGATTAATAACGAGTATCATCGTTTATGGTCAGAAACACTTCCATCAAGGTGCTACTAGTTATAGTTGCACATCAAGATTCGGAGCATGACCAACTTGATGTGGAAATAAGTTTTCTACATGAAATGGTTGAAAGGTTGGTATACATAACCCGACCAGATGGTGTCGCGCCTCGACCCGTGGTCCTACTTGGCCCCAAGTCCGGGACACGCACGGAAGACGTCACAAACATTTTAGGAAAATTTTTCGAAATATACTTTCATAAAAAGTCTTATACAACCAAACAATATTTACTAGACTTGACTACAACTCACAAAACAAACTTTCACAAACAAGTACTAAGCCACTTGGCTACAACTTCACTTACTTACTTATTTACAACACGAACATCTACTAAAAGAGATGATACCACAACTGAGTCACGGGTACACTACCCAAAAGGTATTACATTTACATAATGTATCCTTTACTTACACAACATTTCCCAAAATGTCTTAGCCAAAGATCTCATCGACGTCCTCCCAGTGTGTGTGAACTATCCCATGGGCTCCTTCTTATCTAAAACGGTAAACAAATAAAGGGTGAGAATAAATCTCAGTAAGTTACTAAAATGCAACTACATTACATGTTAATATGATAAACATAAAGTAACAATGCCACAAATGATCATATAGCATATAACACATAATATGAGAGGCTCCCTATCGCCAACCGTCCCATACCGGTTGAAAATAACGACCAACTCATCATACTACACATAAAGAGGAAATAAACACTCATACGTGGATACTGAGCCAAGGTTCTCAAACAAAACAATAGCCATCTGAGAGGCATCAACGGAGCAGCATCGAAGAGCTGAGACGGGTTCCGGAACCAAACAACAACAACAACGGGGAAAATGACACAAAGTCATAACCCAAAGTGCCCAACCTTTGGCCTAAGGAAGGGGGTTAAAAATGGGAAACCAATGATAGGAGCCTTATAATGTACTTGGCTCGTGAGACCATTATAATCCCTATCACTGCCCGAACACACACAAAAGTATCAGCTGGACTTTACACGCAAGCACCATATAGAAATACTTGCTTAAACAACAATCAGGGACAATGATTCCAATGTAGGGAACCATGCCAAATACATCAAGAAGATGAACCATTCAACACATTACAAAGTGTTCAACAATGCTCACTTAATCCATTACTAACATTTCACAACACTTGTGTTCACAAAGGAACCAACTCTACCACTTTAGTGATCCACAACAACCATCTAACTACTTTAGGACACTACCCAAAAACTAGACTGAGATTGACCTTTAAATCCCTTGGTTTGAAAACTCTAAACTTTTCAGATGACTGGGCGGTCGCCCAAACAGGGCTGTGCGGCCGCCCAAAATGCTCTGTCCCAAGAGTAAAACCTTTCAGATAGATGTGCGGCCGCACGCCCTTTTTGGGCGGCCGCCCACATCACCTGGCAGACCAAAACTTAACCAAAGTTCACTCCTTTCGTTTCACAACCCAAAACTACTGATACTTGCAACACTTAACATCTGCAACTTACACAAAGGCTAAAAACTCAGTCTAAGAACAATACTAACACCAACTTCTATAGCATTCTCAACAATAACAAGCTATGTAACAAGTTCTTACTACTCCATCTGTCCCAAAATTACAAGTATAAATAAAACATACCAAAACATTGTTTTATCACATATAAAGCATATAAAGCATACTTATGACCATTTTAACATTTAAATGGGGATTAGTAACTTACTTATTTTTCGGAAAAGTGTCAAGAAAATAATATTTGACCCGGTAGAAAGAATCTATTCAACACCCTGAACATTTATATATAATTAGATTTGAAAATGGAGTAGTAAATTAAAATAAGGAAAATCAACAAGAACAAAACTTACCTTTGCTTCTCTACAACAATGGAGGTCAATTTTTTAGAAAGTAACTAGGTGTGTGAGTGTGTGTGAAATGCGTAGGGAAAGGGGAGGGGGTTAGGGAGATAATGATCTTTTCCAAGTTTCACAATAACCCCTCAAATTCTATTTTAAACCTTTAAACCCCTAAACTCACATTTCAATAAAATCCCCATAATTTCCCACTAACAACTTAACTCCCCAATAACTTTACTACTAACATTTTAACTAACACAAATGATCAAATAAAATGTGCAATTCATATAAAATGATGCAACACATAAAATGCACACATAATTTTAAATTAAAATTATCAAAATATAAAATAAATATTAAAATAAACAAAACGGATTTTGGGGTCATTACACTCACTCACCCTTAAAGAAAATTCGACCCGAATTTTAGGATTGCTTACCTCAACCCTCAAACAACCAAGGATACTTCCTCTCGATCTCCTCCCGAAGCTCCCAAGTTGACTCTTCCACATTATGATTCATCCATACAACTCGAACAAGGGGAATACTCTTAGTTCGCAACTCTTGAACCTTTGAATCAATAACTTGGACTGGATGCTCCTCGTAAGACATACTTGGTTCAATATCCTCGGGAACCTCGGACAAGACATGAGAAGGATCATACACATACTTCCGAAGCATCGAGACATGAAAAACATTATGGATCTTATCAAGAGAATGGGGTAACGCAAGACGATATGCTCTATCTCCAACTCTACTCAATATCTCGAATGGGCCAATATACCTCGGTGCTAACTTGCCTTTCTTCCCGTTCCTTCGAATCCCCACTTTAGGTGAAACTTTCAGAAACACAAAGTCACCTTTTTCAAACTCGAGATCTCGCCTCCGATGATCGGCATAACTTTTCTGTCTACTCTGAGCGGTACTCAAACGATCTCGGATAAGCTTAAGTTCCTCAACTGATTTGTTCACCATATCAATACCCCAAATTTTTGCTTCCCCTACTTCATCCCAACAAATCGGAGACCGACATTTCCTCCCATACAAAGCTTCATACGGGGCCATCCCAATACTTGACTGAAAACTGTTATTATAGGCAAATTCCACGAGAGGTAAATGAGAATCCCAAGAATCTGAAAAATCAACTCAGCAAGCTCGCAACATATCCTCGAGAATCTGAATAGTCCTCTCTGACTGCCCATCTGTCTGGGGATGAAAAGTTGTACTAAACTTCAACTCTGAACCCAAAGCCTTCTGAAATGCTTGCCAAAACCGAGATGTAAATCTAGGGTCACGATCAGACACAATACTCACCGGGACACCATGCAATCTCACAATCTCATTTATATATAAAGTTGCAAGCCTCTCCATCGAGTAGCTAATCTCAATAGGTAGAAAATGAGAAGACTTTGTCAATCTATCCACGATCACCCAAACTGCGTCAAACCTTCTTCGAGTGCGAGGTAATCCCGTCACGAAATCCATAGTAACATGTTCCCACTTCCATTCCGGAATCTCTAACGGTTGAAGTAACCCCGCAGGTTTTTGATGCTCAGCTTTAACTTGTTGACATGTTAGACACTTGGATACATAATCCGCTATTTCTCTCTTCATATTATTCCACCAAAAGTGTTGCTTCAAATTCTGATACATTTTTGTGCTCCCGGGATGAATAGTATACCTCGACTTGTGGCCCTCAACAAGAACTTGGCGTTTAATCCCATCCACGCAAGGTACACATAACCGGTCTCTGAAAGTTAACACTCCTTCGGAATTAAGAGAAAAATCCTCAAATTTGCCATCTTCGATTTTATCCACGATTTTCACCAACTCCGGATCATCCTTCTGAGCTTCCTTTATTTGTTGAATCAAAACTGGTAATACTCGAATACTCGCAAAAATAGCCCCATGCTTTGACTCATAAGGACTCCAATCTCGAGCATCCTCTAACATTTTCCATTCACGCACCATCAATGAAGCCATAAAAGATTTCCAGCTAATGGCATCGGCTACCACATTTGCTTTACCCGGGTGATACGAGATAGTGCAATCATAATCCTTCAATAGCTCCATCCATCTCCATTGCCTGTTATTCAACTCTTTTTGGGAGAAAAGGTACTTCAAACTTTGATGATCGGTAAAAATCTCAAATTTGGCTCCGTAAAGATAATGTTTCCACTTGTGCAACGCAAAGACAATAGCCGCAAGCTCTATGTCATGGGTAGGATAATTCTGCTCACTCGGAGTCAACTTTCTTGAAGCATACGCAATCACCTTTCCATTTTGCATTAACACACACCCGAGGCCTTCTTTGGAAGCATCGCTATAGATTACCAAATCATCATTTCCATTAGGAAGCGCAAGGATAGGAGCTGTAGTCAACCTCTTCTTCAATTCTTCAAAGCTAACTTGACACTTGCCATCCCACACATAAGGAACATTCTTTCGAGTCAACTGAGTCGATGGAGTAGCAATTTTAGAAAACCCCTCGATAAATCTTCTATAATACCTGGCTAGACCCAAGAAACTTCGAATCTCCGTAACTGATTCAGGCCTCTTCCAATTCACAATAGCTTCAATCTTGGAAGGATCTACGGATATTCCTCTATTGGAAACCACGTGCCCAAGAAAAGATACTTCATCGAGCCAAAAAGCACACTTACTGAATTTCGCAAACAGTTGCTTCTCACGAAGAACAGATAGAACCATTCGCAAGTGTTGCTCGTGCTCCTCATTAGACTTGGAATACACAAGAATATCGTCAATAAATACAACCACGAAGGTGTCAAGATAAGGTTTGAAGACCCGATTCATCAAATCCATGAAAACAGCCGGAGCATTAGTCAACCCGAAAGGCATAACAAGAAACTCGTAATGACCATACCTACTACGGAAAGCAGTCTTAGAAATATCCTCAGAACGGATCTTTAACTGATGATACCCACTCCTCAAGTCAAGCTTTGAAAAGACGACTGACCCTTGGAGTTGATCAAACAAGTCATCAATGTGAGGTAGAGGATACTTATTCTTTACAGTTACCTGATTCAGCTTCCTATAGTCGATGCACAGTCTCAAAGACCCATCTTTCTTTTTGACAAACAATACAGGAGCTCCCCACGGTGATACACTAGGACAAATGAATCCCCGATCAAGTAACTCTTGCAATTGCACCTTCAATTCTTTTAGTTCAGCTGGAGCCATTCTATAAGGTGCTTCAGATATGGGGGTAGTACCTGGAAGCAAGTCAATACCAAACTCGATCTCTCTATCGGGAGGCATAGAATATTCAGAACAAAACACATCACAAAACTCTTTAACAACATTCACATCCTCTACTTTAGGAGACTTTTTAGTAGTATCCAAAACACAAGCCAAATACCCCACACAACCACGGTGCAATAGCCTCCTAGCTTTCACATAAGAAATAATACGAATTCCCTTACCCAAAGAAGTTGCCTCAAAAGTAAACACAGGCACACTAGGGATAGAAAACGTAACCACTTTCTTAAAACAATCAACAGAGGCATGATATTTACTTAACCAATCCATACCCAAAATAACATCAAAGTCTTGCAATGGCAAAATAACTAGATCAGCAAGTAAAACATGCTCACTAATATGCACATCACAATCACGCAACACCTTGTCAGCTATCAAACAATTTCCCATAGGAGTCGACACTTCTAGCACATAAGTCAAAGACTCAAAGGAAGAATGCAATCGAGATGCAAAAGACACAGAAACATATGAATGCGATGAGCCGGGGTCTATAAGTGCACGTGCCCTCAAACTGGACATAGAAATTATACCTCCAATTACGGTGGAAGCATCCGAAGCTTGTTGTTGATTGATTGCAAACACATGACCTTGAACCTTTGGTTTTCCCGAGGCATCCCTTTTCTGACCCTGAGACGGTCCAACACCACTCCCCGATGGTTGACCCCCCAATCTCGGGCAATTTCTTTAAAAATGGCCAAGTTGTCCACACTTCAAACACTTTCCTTGTTTCTTCCAACACCGCTCCTCACTGTGCCCTTCTCTCTGACAATAATTACATACTCTCTTACTTTGACCCCCGGAGAAATTACCTTGATTTCTAACACTCGGTTGCCCTTGCGGTTGTCCTCTAAATGGGGTTGAAGTTCCTTGTCCTCCACGATTATCATTACGTTGTTGTTGTGGTCTACCTTGTCTTCCCGCACCTGCCAAATCCACCTTCCTTTTATGTTCCTCAATATCGTGCTCCACTTGATAAGCTCGATCAACTGCATCTTGAAATTCTTGTAGCTTGTGGGACACCAATTGAGTCCGGATCACTGTCTTTAACCCTTTCACAAACCTTGTTGCCCTTCTCTCCTCTGTTGCAATTAAATGGGTACAATACCTCGATAGCTCCGTGAACTTGGCTGCATACTGAGCCACCGACATTGTATTCTGTTCCAAGCTAAGAAATTCCACTTCCTTCCGGTCTTGATCCACCCTTGGAATAAAATGTTCCTTAAACTTCCTCAGAAAATTTGCCCAAGTATATGGTACATGCTTCGTCCCAACTGGCTTTCAAAGTCCTCCACCAGTACTCCGCAGCTCCAATCAACTTGTAGGTAGCAAACCTAACTCGATCTTCTTTAGTACATCCCAAAACATCGAATATCTTTTCCATGAACTCGATCCATCTCTCTACCTTGGTTACATCCGGTTCCCCATCATAACCCGTTGGTTTCATCTTTAAAGACTGCTCCAGACCATACCTCGGAGGTGCATGTTCTCCTCCTTGCCTCTGATCATGGATGGTTTTCATTACGGCCTCGAACATCCCTTGAAACATAGCTCGAGCTTCTTCCCTTACATTACCCTGGCCTGCAGTACCAGACTGTTCACCCTCATGTTCCGGCATTTTTACTGAGTACCTGCATAAAACACTCAACGTTACTCACTCCATACTCAACTACCCTCCTAGGTCACTTAGTCATTCTAGACCATCTACAACCTAGCTCTGATACCAACTGTCGTGCCCCGACCCGTGGTCCTACTTGGCCCCAAGTCCGGGACACGCACGGAAGACGTCACAAACATTTTAGGAAAATTTTCGAAATATACTTTCATAAAAAGTCTTATACAACCAAACAATATTTACTAGACTTGACTACAACTCACAAAACAAACTTTCACAAACAAGTACTAAGCCACTTGGCTACAACTTCACTTACTTACTTATTTACAACACGAACATCTACTAAAAGAGATGATACCACAACTGAGTCACGGGTACACTACCCAAAAGGTATTACATTTACATAATGTATCCTTTACTTACACAACATTTCCCAAAATGTCTTAGCCAAAGATCTCCTCGACGTCCTCCCAGTGTGTGTGAACTATCCCCTGGGCTCCTTCTTATCTAAAACGGTAAACAAATAAAGGGTGAGAATAAATCTCAGTAAGTTACTAAAATGCAACTACATTACATGGTAATATGATAAACATAAAGTAACAATGCCACAAATGATCATATAGCATATAACACATAATATGAGAGGCTCCCTATCGCCAACCGTCCCATACCGGTTGGAAATAACGACCAACTCATCATACTACACATAAAGCGGAAATAAACACTCATACGTGGATACTGAGCCAAGGTTCTCAAACCAAACAATAGCCATCTGAGAGGCATCAACGGAGCAGCATCAAAGAGCTGAGACGGGTTCCGGAACCAAACAACAACAACAACGGGGAAAATGACACAAAGTCATAACCCAAAGTGCCCAACCTTTGGCCTAAGGAAGGGGGTTAAAAATGGGAAACCAATGATAGGAGCCTTATAATGTACTTGGCTCGTGAGACCATTATAATCCCTATCACTGCCCGAACACACACACAAAAGTACCAGCTGGACTTTACACGCAAGCACCATATAGAAATACTTGCTTAAACAACAATCAGGGACAATGATTCCAATGTAGGGAACCATGCCAAACACATCAAGAAGATGAACCATTCAACACATTACAAAGTGTTCAACAATGCTCACTTAATCCATTACTAACATTTCACAACACTTGTGTTCATAAAGGAACCAACTCTACCACTTTAGTGATCCACAACAACCATCTAACTACTTTAGGACACTACCCAAAAACTAGACTAAGATTGACCTTTAAATCCCTTGGTTTGAAAACTCTAAACTTTTCAGATGACTGGGCGGTCGCCCAAACAGGGCTGTGCGGCCGCCCAAAATGCTCTGTCCCAAGAGTAAAACCTTTCAGATAGATGTGCGGCCGCACGCCCTTTTTGGGCGGCCGCCCACATCACCTGGCAGACCAAAACTTAACCAAAGTTCACTCCTTTCGTTTCACAACCCAAAACTACTGATACTTGCAACACTTAACATCTGCAACTTACACAAAGGCTAAAAACTCAGCCTAAGAACAATACTAACACCAACTTCTATAGCATTCTCAACAATAACAAGCTATGTAACAAGTTCTTACTACTCCATCTGTCCCAAAATTACAAGTATAAATAAAACATACCAAAACATTGTTTTATCACATATAAAGCATATAAAGCATACTTATGACCATTTTAACATTTAAAGGGGGATTAGTAACTTACCTATTTTTCGGAAAAGTGTCAAGAAAATAATATTTGACCCGGTAGAAAGAATCTATTCAACACCCTGAACATTTATATATAATTAGATTTGAAAATGGAGTAGTAAATTAAAATAAGGAAAATCAACAAGAACAAAACTTACCTTTGCTTCTCTACAACAATGGAGGTCAATTTTTTAGAAAGTAACTAGGTGTGTGAGTGTGTGTGAAATGTGCAGGGAGAGGGGAGGGGGTTAGGGAGATAATGATCTTTTCCAAGTTTCACAATAACCCCTCAAATTCTATTTTAAACCTTTAAACCCCTAAACTCACATTTCAATAAAATCCCCATAATTTCCCACTAACAACTTAACTCCCCAATAACTTTACTACTAACATTTTAACTAACATAAATAATCAAATAAAATGTGCAATTCATATAAGATGATGCAACACATAAAATGCACACATAATTTTAAATTAAAATTATCGAAATATAAAATAAATATTAAAATAAATAAAACGGATTTTGGGGTCGTTACAGATGGTTTCCAAGAACGTATAAAAGAAGACTATGGTTGAAAATTGAAGTTCATATATGAACTAAAGCAGTCTTTGAGACAGTCGTATAAGAGGTTTGAAGCTATATGACTGAGCTTGGTTGCACAAAGACTTTGTATTATTGTTGGGTCTACTACAACGATGTAAGAAATTGTTCATTTACTAATCTAGTCATGCTTGTAGACGACATGTTAATAGTTGCAGCGAAGAAGTCTCATGTTCATAAGTTGAAGGGTCTACTCAATGTTGAGTTTGAGATGATAGATTTATGTGCAACTCGAAAAAAATTGGGAATGAATACTAATAAAGTTAAAATTCAACTCTTCTTATCAAAGAAGGACTTTATAAAGAAGATTATGTCAAGGTTTGATATGTATACTACAGTGCATATAGATACTTCAAGTACTGTGAATTCACATATGTCTTTTATGTTTTCACCTAAATCTGTATTGGATAAAGAGTACATGTCTCAAGTACCCTATGCTAGTGTAGTATTTTGATGTACGTTATGATTGCACTAGGCCTAATCTTACACAAGTTGCCAATGTTATTGCTATGTGTATGGGTGAAACCTAGTAAGGAGCATTGGCAAGGTGCGTCTGATGTTGGTTTTATTTTTGGAGGTGATATACAATGTTTGGTAACTGGCTATTCAGGTTGCAATTACACTGGAGATGTTGAAACAAAATAGTATATAGCACTGATAGAGGCAGCCAATGAGGGAATAAGGTTGAATGATTGGTCAGCGATCTTGGTCATTGATCAAGCTACGGTCTATTGTGACAGTTTGAGTGCATTTTTTTTTAGCCACAAATTAGGTAATCATGAGAGGACTAAGTACATTGAGTGAAATATCATTTCTAATAAGTGAGATGAGAGGTAAGGTGAAGAAAGTAGGCACACTACTGCTAATCCTGTTTATATATTCACTAAGTCGGTAACATAGAGGAAGTTTCAACATTATTTAGGCTTGCTAATATCATGTCGAGATGGATATTTTCTAAACATGCTTGAATTTTGTTCTGAAGTTGCGATAGGATAAATGTTGGTAGTGGTGTCTTAGGCACGTTTAGTAAACGTTGTAATTGTTATCATTTATTTCATATCAATAAAGAGATGTTTTTGAGTATTATTGTTGTTCATGTTTACTTATAATAATCTCCGTCCCTAGTACTTGTTAAGCACTAGTATAAAGGCTAAATGATCATGGGATGATCATGTTAGATTTATGGGTACTTGTTTGGAACAAGGTATTGGACATGACCCGCTGTATGAAATTTATGTCATGGTCTATGTCGTACATATATCTCATATTAGTTATGTCATTCGAATCCTTAGACATAAAGTTATTATAGTCTTCCACTTGATGAATATTATGTTTGACATATTTAAACGCTACCTTTAACCGGGTAGTTATGAAGGGTATGATTTGCATAATCAGATTCACGTAGGGAAGAGTAATAAGCTAAATGGATTTGTCCCTCTTCGGAGAGATGTCAAGCTTAGGCCTCTCGTAGGAATGATGTTGATGAAAATGTTTGGCCGGACTCAAATGAATTGATTAGATCAATGTCATTTGTATTATCAACATGTTTGGAATCGAGAAAGTATTGAACAAAACAAGTTGACTTGTTGACCATGACTTGTGTTCAATGACATCGTGGATAAAGGGATTATAACATGTTCTAAAGGAATGCGAACTTGTATCTAGTTATACTATTTGGGTAGGTATGACGGTTTGCTAGAACCTAATCATATCTTATGGTTTCATGTTTGAACCCATTGCCAACTTAGTGTAATCCTAGAGGGTCACACACAATAGAACGAATCTTAAATAAGGTCTATATGGAAATTTGGGAAATCAGGGGAAAGTGTGCGACCGCACATAATGGCTTGGGCAGCCGCACAGTTTGGCTCAGGAAGTACCAGAAATCTTCCAGATAGATGTTCGACCGCACAAGGGTTTTGGGCGGCCGCACACCTTGTCGGGACTGGTTTCCTAATTTGATTTGGAAAAGAATTTTGGACGGGTTTAGACACAAGTTTCCTATTTGGAATAGGTCTAACTTGTATATAAACAGCCAAATTCGGGCCAGAATATATCATAACTTGTGTGCAAGTCTCCAAAGAGTTTGAGAGAGTTTTATTTTGTTCTAAGATATCTTAGATTGAGGAACAAAATAATACACATACATAATTCCATATAGTTCATATTGATTGTGAAAACGTGTTTCACAATTTTGGTCTAGCAACCAAGATCAAGTGTTCTTGATATTCGTTTGTGGTGTGGATACCGCTAGAGGGTGAAGCTCATCATCTTCAAGTTCGTGTTCTTACTTGTTCGTGATCAAAGTTTCAATTTCTCCACCAAGATCAAAGACCAAACTCAAAGTCATCAAGGGTTAGTTTTTCTAGTATTCATATTGTTGTATTTGATTTAATCATATGAATGGATCTATGGGCTTTGGGTTTCATAAAATTTTAAATGCTAATTTCCGCTGCGCATGTTACCTCGAAACCCTACAATAAACACGCGCACATGCCCATATGGGGTAATACGACCACATTATGGCGTGGTCATCTAGGCTGGTACAATTTTTGTCATGCAAAGCCTAAAGAATCAGGGCCCGTTCGATTGCATGGTGCGGCCACATAGCCAACAAGATGCAATACAACCGCTAGTACGCCCGTATACGACCGAAGAGAGCCTAGTATGTTTCATCGTTCTGATTAACGTTTCCTAAAATTCTGTTGTTTAGGTTTAGAGAGTATAAATACTCGATTATCCCCTATTGCCCTAGTATCTCTCTATGATATTCTGAAACACTGTTCTTCCATTACTAAAACTTGTTCTCATTCTGCCTGTAAACATAACCGCTACATCATTTGCGTATTAGGAATATTATATATTCCTAGAATATATTGTAAATATCAAGTTACCAACCATAGAGATTTGTATCTTGTAAACCAAGCTAGATTATTCTAGAATATTAGTTTCATTTTTGTATTAGTTTTCCTAATTAGATTAGGACTCTAGAATACTTTTGTAATCATATAAATATGTATCACTAGCATCAATAATATTTGAGTCATTCATATTATTTCTTCTCTACCATGTATGAATTGACTTCGTCTAACCCTCCTAAATCCTAATATGGTATCAGAGGTATGATCCATGATGGGACTTCTCCACCAAGAATCACCCCACCCTAAACTTACTTCCGCCTACTATCAAAATTCTACCATAGCCGCCACCCCTTCTCATATACCTTTTTTTTTTCCGCCCACTGTGCCTCTTTTATAATTATACCACTTTGCTGACCACTACCCCAAAT
Organism: Campanula takesimana; assembly: GCA_026119855.1. Lineage (NCBI taxonomy): Eukaryota > Viridiplantae > Streptophyta > Magnoliopsida > Asterales > Campanulaceae > Campanula > Campanula takesimana. The sequence goes on along the minus strand of JAOWBW010001702.1, from coordinate 102,808 downwards.
TCCCCTAATAACACTGCATGCCTCGCCTTCACCGGTCGAATCCCATGCCTGCATCCCTTGCTTCAGACTCATCCAACAACACCAACTTCAACTGACCACTATTTTTTTTTATTTTTTGGATCTTGATTGAACCCTCGTACATTCCCTTTTTTTTTCTTTTTTTTTTTTTACCGAAATTCCCTCATATTATTCTTTTGTTCAATACCCGAAACCCCTTATACCCACCAGGCCTTGCCCCTATTTTTTTTTCCCACCAAAATATGTATATTCTTTATGTATTATAACATGATGGATGGAACTACTTCACTCTTTTTTTTTTAATGGGAGTATTTCATTTAGTTTTGGAGGTTGGGGTGTTGACATTTGCGACCCGACAGATAAGGAAAAGACCTGTTTGCAATTGCATGCGTAGAGATGAGTAATTAAGGTTGGCGTGGCTTCCATATGGTTCACAAGAACAATAGTAGTAGTCCTTAAAAACCCTAGATTAATTAACGTCAGCAAACAACTCTTTCCTAATCTTTTTGTCACATATTTGCATCATCATCTTTACCTGTCTTCTGGCCCAACTATATTAATTAAACACATTTACTAACAGCTCATTGGCCACAACCTTATTAACAACAATTTAATACACCTCTCCCCCCCCCCCCAACACTTCTTAATTACTTATAAACATATTATTTTTCAAAATATAATTTTGAAAATAACACTCACCATCCGGGTTTAGAGATGCTAATGCGAAGTCTTTGCTCCTGATCCTAACGGCTTCATTGGAAATCGTAAAAGAACTGGACAAAAACTTGTATGAGACGGTCTCACATGTGAGACAAATCTCGTTAAAAGTTAAAAGAGTGGAAGGAATGAAAGGAAGAAATGAGGTTAGGAAAGGGATTAAAGGATATTAGGGGACATAAATTAATGAGACATTTCGCAAGGGGTTGCTAATGCTAATAATATTGAACCGACAATGGGATAGAAACCTTGGAAATTAAGAGTTGAACATCCATGTCAATAGTAGTAGTATGTAATTAAGCGACAAAAGGAGCCCCATTAATTAATTTATGTGTTTATTTCATGTCCTACAACTTGCTCCATTGGACCACTACCTAAATGAGTGTCCATTTTCAAGAAATTTTTGTCCCAAAATGAGTGTCTTTTTTTTTTTTAGTATAATTAAATTTCTCCCTAAATGTTTTTTTTCGAAAAAGAAAATTCACCAGTCTCTTTATGAATATTTGAATATTTGCAAGATTATATATGAATATTTGCCACCAAAACGTACAAAAAGTTGACATTTTCATATGTCCCTTAAAATGAAATTTGGACACTCATTTAGGGACAGTGGTAGTAGTTTTCCCAACAATAGTTTTACCAGTAAGACACTGTATTACTATTTTGTAAACCTAGCAAGTGTAACTATAAAACTGGTTAAAACGGACATTTTTTACTATAAACGGACATTTTTAACTCGTGCCTTTTGTTTATGACTTAAATAACCAAGTTATTAAAATTGCCGGTTTTAATTCGGCAATTTATTTCAAAGATATAAAACAAATATTAATTTCATATTACTATTCAGAAAGTAAGGTGCCGTTTGTTTTTTTTAAGTGTTAAGTCCTGAAATCTGATTACACATCTGAATATGGCTGAATTGATAAGAGGCCGTGTTTGAAGTCTGATTTCTGAATTAGTCAAGCTGTTTGATTATCCATCTGAATTCATCTTCTGAATGAGTCTATTTTACCATTTTATCCTTTAAAATATTATATAATTGTCAGAATTAATAAGAAGTGTTTTTTTTAGCAATTAATAAGAAGTGTTGAATGTCATTAATGTTGTCGCATTTTAACAAAAAAATATTTATCAAATCACTAATATAAACTTCAATGAATAAAAAAACCAAATCTCATATTTGAAAATAGAAACACAAACCTTCAAAAAAATATTATACACCTTCCATTTCACTTGATATATGATTTTAATAAATTTGGCTACACTTTGACCAAGTCTTTTAAAGAAACATAATGATTCTAATAAAAATTTAAGTATTGTTATCGTATCATGATTAATAATATTCCCAATAACACTTTCTAGATTTACATTGGTATAATTTTTTTATTCAAATTATTAATTAAAGTATAATAAAAGCTACAAAAATACTATTTCGAACGGGACAAAGAGAGTATATAGTACACATTAGTAATAGAAACAAGCATATAAATTTTATAGGTACAAAGTACATACAAATTAAATTCATTATCTCCTGGTTTTTTTTTTTTGTTTTTTTTTTATGTTTTTTTATCTCCATGTTGGAGGAAGAGAGGACTGAGGAGAGAGGAATGTTGAGGGAGAAGAAATGAGAAATGTAGTGCTGGAATTTATGAAATACAATAGGGATAGTTTTGTCCAAATTTGATTCAGAGGCAAATAAGTCTTGGTTTTATGTCTGAACACTTCAGAGGTAAATAAGTGGCTATCGTCTGATTCAGATCGGGAAAAACAAACACAATTAATGCTTCAATGTCTGACTCTCTCAGACAATCAAACCCATTTCATATCTGAATTCAAAAAACAAACAAGGCCTAAGTTTTTTTTGTCCATCAGAGAGTAAGTTAAAACAGATATTTTGACTATAAAACTGTCATTTTGTACATTATATACTCTCTCCGTCTCAGCAGAAGTGTCACTTATTTCCCTTTTGGTCCGTCCAAGCACAAGTGTCACTACCAAAAATGGAAATATTTTAATATATTTATATTCAACCAACCCCACCATTTAACCTCACTCATTCTCTCTCTTCATTTTCCACCACTCATTTTATTCAACCAACACTACTATTTACTCCACTCATTCTCTCTCTTCATTTTCTACCACACACCTACTACTTTTTCTTAATCCCTGTATTCCAAAAATTGGTGACACTTCTGTTGGGACGGAGAGCGTGTATAGTTAAAACTAACTGAAGTTATTGCTCAACGTTAATTCAAGATAACACTGAAAAAGTGAGAATAATTTCCTTGAACGAATTTATTAAGCATGTAGAAGTAAGTTAAATGGTATATGTGCAGAGTATTCTTAATGGACTGATGTTGCTCTAGCTCAGTCCAATTCACTGGGGCACAAAAGCGAAAATATGTTGAATAATAGCTTGATTGTTATAAAACTGAAGAACCAAGAGCATAATCTCAATAGATATTATTTTATTTCAAGACTATTATAGAGAAAGTGTACAAGAGAGAAAGGTAGAAGTTAAAAACTTCTGAAGTCTATTGAAATGAAAACTAGAGCCTACTATTTATAGGAGGAAATTGGCTTCCTCTGTAAGCTTCTCTAAAGATATTTACAAAGCTTCCCTAATAAGCTTCACTAAAGATATTTACAAAGCTTCTCTAGTAAGCTTCGCTGAAGATATTTACAAAGCCTCCCTAGTAAGCTTCGCGAAAGATTATCTTGTAAACTTCCGGTTCAAAGGACATCCACACAATAATATATCATAACACTCCCCCTTGGATGTCCGCTGCTAAGATATCACGTGTTGCCTCATTAAAAACCTTCTGAGCAAAAACCCTGTGGGAAAAATAATCTCGAAGGAAAAGAGTATAACGCAAAATCTTTTCAATCAACACTCATTGCCTCGTTAAAACCTTGGCAGGTAACAAAACCCGGTGGGAAAAATAACCCCGCGCGAAGGAAAAAGAGTACAATGAAATCTGAGTATCGTCTGGATACTCCCCCTGAAAACTACAAGGGTGGAAGCTCCAACAATCTGCGTAAGCCAATTGTTTTCATATACTTCTCAAAAGTGGCTTTAGGTAGTGACTTCGTGAATCAGTCGCCGCAGTTGTCTTGACTTCTGATCTGCTGGATCATTATCTGACAAAATATCAGAATCTAATAACTTCCATAACGTGAGAGTATGTTTTATCAAAGTCAATCCCAAGCCGTTGAGAGAAACCTTGTACCACAAGGCGAGCTTTATATCTCGTAATCTCATTTCTCTCATTCTTTTTTCTCGTAAATACCCATTTATATCTCACGGTTATAACCCTAAGAGGTGTAGGAACTACTGGTCCAAACACTCCTCTTTTCTTTAAGGAATCGAACTTTGACTGGATTGCTTTCTCTCATTTAGGCCAATCAATTCTTTGTTTACACTCATTTACGGAGCGAGGTTCAATATCATTACCACATATAAACTCAGTTGCTACTGTATAAGTAAATACATCGTTGATAATTGTTTCATCCCGATTACATATCTCATATATGCATGCATGACTAACTGATATTTCTTTATTCTCAGAAATGGATGTCAATGTCGAGGCGTCCCCCGACTTCGTTTTCCAAACGAATCCATAATCTGGAACAATATTATGAGATAGATCGGATGAGATTCCAATTTTATTATCGCTAACGGGATTCGACTTTTGTGCACTCGCCCGTTTACGGGGATGCAAATCCTTGGAATCAATTGGCATCCCTCTCTTCTGGGCAGGGGTATGTATTTCGTTAGGTGAGATCACTGGCCTTCCTGATAATACTCCTTCTGGGAGTTCTATCCTCGTAGGCACATTTGCAGCTTAACAACTATTGAAAGTTCTTCTAGATTTCCAATAACATTTAGATTAACATAAATAGCCGTTATAACAAATCCTGAAACAGATTTTCTAATGAAAAATACATGGGCAAATAGGTTCGCCTAGTATTCACTGAGACGGTTATACCACATCCGTCCAGATCGTTTTAAACCATACAAAGATCTTTGTAATTTAATTTAACAAACTTCTCGAGAATTTGAATTGCATGCATCATACATCTTGAATCCTTCTGGGATTCTCTTAAATCCTTCTCGGATTCTTATATAAATATCATTGTCAAGTCTGCCATACAAATATGCACTGACAACATCCATTAAACGCATATCAAGCTTTTCATGTATTGCCAGACTAATGAGATAGTGAAATGTAATTGCATCCACCACAGGAGAATATGTCTCCCCATAATCAATTCTAAGTCTTTGCGAAAAACTTGTGCAACAAGACGTGCTTTATTCTTGTGCAACAAGACGTGCTTTATTCTTGTGAAACAAGACGTGCTTTATTCTTGTGCAACAAAATGTGCTATATATTTTGTTTTCGCACTTGTACTCTACTAGTTTTACACCTTCAGGTGTATGGACTACAGGTCCGGAAAACTCACGCTTCTCAAGTGAGTTGAATTCTGCTTGTATTGCGTCTTTCCTCTTTGGCCAATCATTTCAACATCGATACTCGTCGATACACCTAGGTTTGTGATCCTCGTTATTTTCCATAACATTAAGCGCTATATTATATGCAAAAATATTGTCGAAAATTATTTCCTCTCGGTTCCATCTTTTTCCTGTACTGACATAACTGATCGAGATCTCATCATTCTTAAAGATTACAGGTACCTGAACTTCTTCTGAAAGTATTTGATCAGATTTGTCATGTATCTCTTCTGGAGATTCATATACCTCGACGGGGCTTTTCTCATAATTTGCTCATTTTTTATTTCGAGGATTTTTGTCTTTGAACCGATAGGTCTTCCACGCTTCAGGCATGGTTTAGATTCATTAGCGGATTGTCCAATCGGGACATCAATCCGTATATGAGCATTTACAGCTGGAACATGTGACTTTGTCACTCTTTTTAGGTCAGTAAATGCGTCTGGCAATTGATACGCTATCTCTTGCAAGTGGATTATCTTTTGAACTTCTGGTTCACATTGCTTTATATGAGGATAAAGATAATATTGCAATATATTCCACTTGATTTCTTTTTCCAGCTTATTACTTTCTCCCCCTAATGTTGGGAATATATATATATATATATATTATTTTTATTTTTTTCTATCAAAATGACAATCGGCAAAATGTGCCGCAAATAGATCTCCTGTTAATGGTTCAAGATATCGTATAATAGAAGAAGAATCATACCCAACATATATCCCCAATCTCCGTTGGGGTCCCATCTTGGTGCGTTGTGGTGGAGCAATTGGAACATATAGCGTACTGTTGGGTATGCTTATTATAAACCACTCCTATTACCTAGATTTGATTGATCCCATAACCTAATTTTATCTTTTGTGGACTTTAGGATATATTGTAAGAAGTGTTAAACTTTATTTTTAGAATAGTCCACTTTGATAGTATAGGCTTTAGATTGATAGGCTGAAAATTTTCTAAGTCTGGAATTTTAGTGGTCAAGACCTTGACCGTGAATTCACTTGACCGTGGTAGACCACCTGACCGTGGAAGACCACTGGACCGTGAATCACTTGACCGGAAGTCAGTGACCGTGAAGCTTTGTGGCATATCTTGACAGGTCACATTTGACTCCTCGACCGCAAATGCCCTTAGGCATATTGACCGCAAAAGCCACTCGACCGTGAGGCTTTGACCGCAAATGATGAAGTTGTCCAAGAACCCAAGTTTGTTCAAACTTAACCATGGTCAAACTATGGTTAGTTTAGAACGTTGCAGAACTTGGATCCCAAGTAATTCAAATTTGAATTCATCTAAGTGGGACCACCTCTTATCTGCAAAAAGGACAAACTCAGAATGAGCTCCAATCAGAATTCAACAGCTCATTGTCCTTCAACTTGGAGCCCAAGTAAATCCAACAGCTATTTTCTCATTCAAGGCTATAAATAGCCCTTAAGTTCTTCATTGAACTGTGCTGAGATTCTAAGAGAGAAATTGCTGTTAAAATACTTGGTGATTGAAGATCATACTCAAGATTTCCAGAATCCTTTGAATCTTCAAAGAACTCACCTTCAAACCTTCAAAGATCTCCAGCTACATTCAAGTCATCTCAAGCCTTGTAACACTTAAGATTCATTAGGCTCTACAATCACTTAGATTTTAAAGAGCTTCTGATTCTTACACACACACTCACCCCAATTGATCAATCACATAGATTGCATCAAAAGGGATACACTGGTCTAAGTCTAGGATTTATTCTTCATAGAAAGTAGGTGTTGATTCAAAGCTTCATCTATGTAATCTGTACACTCAAGAATCAATATATACCTCCATTCAAAATCCAAGACTGACCATCTTGGTAAAGGACGTAGATCTTTTAACAGATCGAACCTTTCCAAATACTTGTGTCATTTTACTTTCTGCAAATTTACTTTCAAGTATTGTTCATCTTGTTCTTCATTGTTCATATTAACTTTGTTTGTCGTTTAGTGTTTGATCTTACAGATATTCAAACGTATTGTGAATTGTGTTTGTTTGTTCTCCACATTGCCTAAGTTAAAATCTGACTAACTTATATTTTGCCAAAACTTCTAAGACAACAACTTTCAATCTCTCAACCATCTGACCACAAATCTCTTGACCGCATTTATATTTGACCGCACTTACCTTGACCGGACTCACTTGACCGCAACTGGGTTGACCGTAAGTTCTGGTGTTAGAGATTTTGTCAAACAACTCTACCTTATTTCCATCGAAAACTTCCGCTGTGCATATTACACCTTGACCGCACGGTTTATTACTTGACCGCAAAACTCAAGATTGTAAGCACTTGGTTGAATTTTGAAAAAGGGTTGAAATTTTAAGTAGGCTATTCACCCCCCCCCCTCTAGCCTCCTTTCATACCCTTGTTGTGTCTTTGGGACCAACAAGTGGTATCAGAGCAAACACCTTTATAAAACTTCTGTTTTTCAAGCTTAACAGCTTGGGTGCCGATTCAAAATGGCAAGTCAGAAAACTATGGCAACGGTTAACTTCACTCACGTTCCAGCGTTCGACGAAGATAATTTTGACGTATGGAAGCACAGCATTCTAACTCAGTTCTACTCCATGGACGAGCAACTTGGTGATTGTCTTACCATTGGACCATACTTCCCAATGAAAGCTAATCCGGATCCAGAAACCAATGGTGCAAATCCGACTATCAAGAAACCAAAGGCTGAATGGACCGATGAAGAGAAAAGACTGGTTGGAATGGATGTGAAAGCAAAAAGAATACTTCTAAGTACCTTGAGTACGTCACAGCGTCGACAGATCATGGAATGTTCTACTGCAAAAGAACTTTGGGATGCAATTGAAGATTACATCGAAGGAGATCAAGCTTGCAAGGAAAGCAAAAAGTTTGCAATTCAAAGAAGATTCAACAACTTTGCTAAGATCCCCGGTGAATCACTAAGAGCCACTTATGATCGTTATTGTGAGATCGTAAGTACTTATACAGCACTCGGAAAGAAGCTTACCAAGAAAGAAATCAATGTTAATTTTATTGCCGCTCTTGGTTCGCAATATCTACACAAAGGAAACACTCTTGAAGATACCAAGCTACTAGATGACATGTCTCTCAGAAGCCTCTATGCCAACCTCAAGGTCTTTGATATCAAGCTTAACAACATTGCTGAAATGGAAGGAAAAACAAAGAGCTTATCGTTGGTTGCACAAAAGGAAGAAGTGATCGAGGAAGAAGATCCAAAAATCTCCACATCAGATTTACTTGATATGGATGATGATGATTTTGCTATGTTCGTGAAAAGATTCCAAAAGTTCAGAAAGACAGCAAGACCCGGATCAACAAGCAAAGCTCCAACAAGGTTTTCAAGGAGCAGCCCTTCAAAGAAGAAAGAGAACTTCAACTTCTCCAAGAAGAAAGAGGATCTCGTTTGTTTTAATTGCAGGAAACCCGGTCATTTCGCATCAGAATGCCCAATTCCCAAGTATGAGTATATGAAGAAGAAAAACAACTTCAATCCAAGATACTCAAAGCAAAAGGGGATGATTGCTGAAGAGGACTCTACCACAAAAGAGTTAGCTACCTGGATAGAGTCAAATTCTGATGAAAGCGATGAGGATTCTGAAGAAGGTCACATCTGTTTGGTCGTTCAGTCCGATGATGAGGATGATAATAAAAGTCGTCGCTCACCAAATGCAAAACCTAAACGGATAAGTTATACGGCCGATGAACTTGCAGAAAAGGGATTCCTAACTCCGGTTCAAAAGAATGGTGATCTTCTATTTTCAAGATGTGATGTGAGTGCAGCAAAGAAGGCTCTACTAAACCCCAAAGTAAAGGAAGTTCTGTCTACCACACCACAAGTCAAATTTGACATTTCCCCCGATGAACAAGAAAAGATGTTTGCAAAAGCTGAACAGGTAATTAGTAAATTCTCTGGCATGAAGGAAGCTTTAGCACTTTCAACTGAAGAAATTTCCCAGCTTAAGCGGAGAAATCTCTACTAAGATCTGAACTCACCCTCCTTAAGGAGCAGATCAAGAGTATGACTCCTCTTACTGATCGAAACCGTTTCTTAGAAGAACAAAATGCTATATTTAAAGTTAAAAACGAAGAATTGGTTGCTGAGATAAAAGACCTGAAAAGGATCACAAATGAGTGGACCAATTCTCGTGTCACTATGGAACAAATCTTAGAATCCCAAAAGTCTAGTGGTGATAAGGAAGGCTTGGGATTCCAAACTAGTGACAACTTTAAATGTGCATCTTGTTGTGAAAGAGATGAGAAATTTACCCAGCAAACCTTGGAAAAGTCGAAGGCTAAACATCATGCTTCAAAGGGTGTAGGACAAGAACCAAAGAAGAAACTAGTGTTTAATTATGTCTACCCTAAGAAACAAACTGGCAAGGCAAAGTTGAAAGGTATTGCCATGGATGAACCTGCTGCTGCAGCAAGCACCAGCAAGGTTGCTAAGTCTCCCGACCGCATGTACTTACCGCTAGGTCAGTCGACCGCACCTAGGAAGCTGGCGACCGCATCCTGGAAGCCGGCGACCGCAAGTGGCGGCAAGGCAGCAAAGTTCAAGAGGATGAACTTTGTTAAGGAGACCTCATCCATACCAGTAAACAATGTTGTGCTCAAGACTTCAACGAAGTTTGTTAAACCTCAGTTGGGTGGCTTCCACCATTGTTCTCTGTGTGATGGTTATGGTCACAAGGCTGCTGAATGTCTTTTGAGATTCACACCCAATCCCAGAAAGAGTAACCCTCCTTCTGTGAGGCAAGTGTGGATTGTCAAAAGTTGCTAACCCTTTGGACCCAAAAGAATAAAAAGGGGACCTTGGTCTTAAATGTTTATTTTATAGGCCCTCTGCTTAATGGCTGGACACTTCAAGGATAAATCAAGTTTATGGTATCTCGATAGTGGCTGCTCAAGGCACATGACCGGAGATATCAATTTATTGGAAGATGTCCGTGAAGAAAAAGGGCCATCAGTAACCTTCGGAGATAATAACAAAGGAAAGACTGTAGGATATGGAGTCATCCAAAAAGGAAAAATCACCATCCAAGAAGTCTCTCTAGTTACTGGTCTACAACACAATCTACTCTCAATATCTCAGTTCTGCGACAAAGGATTGCAATGTCACTTCACTTCAAATGTCTGTCTCATCAAAGATGGCATATCCGGCGTTACTTTGCTCAAAGGGATTCGTAAGAAAAATGTTTATGTTGTTGATTTTAATTCATCTTGCATTTCTTCTAATCTCTGTTTTGTAGCAAAGAATGTTAGTGAGAATAGTTGGCTGTGGCATAAAAGACTAAGTCACTTAAACTTCAAGTATCTCTCCAAGATTGGTAGAGAAAATCTAGTTCGTGGTCTACCCAAAGTAGCTGATCACCACGATGAGAAGTGCACAGCATGTCAACTAGGCAAACAACCAAAAGCGTCTTTCTCCAGCAAGACGACACCTTCAACTTCTAGATGTTTGCAACTACTACATATGGACCTGTTTGGACCTGTTTCTACCGCAAGTATTGGAGGAAATAGATATTCCTTAGTTGTGGTAGATGACTACTCAAGATATACGTGGGTCGAGATGATGAGCTCCAAAGATGATTGTTATGACATTTTGACCGCACTCTTTAGACAGCTCCAAACACAAAAAGAAGATGACATCGTTAGTGTTCGATCCGACAACGGTACAGAATTCAAGAACAACGGTGTAGCTCAGTACTGTGATGACCATGGTATTGACCACAACTTCTCTGCTGCTGGAGTTCCACAACAAAACGGTGTTGTGGAAAGAAAGAATAGAACGTTGATAGAGGCCGGAAAAACAATGATTGCTGAAGCAAAGCTACCTCAATACTTTTGGGCTGAAGCCGTCAATACCGCATGCTTCACTCAGAATAGATCCCTCATCAACAAGACCTACAACAAAACTCCTTATGAACTATGGAGAGGAAGAACCCCCAACATAGCATACTTCAAGATATTTGGATGCAAATGCTTCATACTCTACAATGGTAAAGAACATCGAGGTAAATTTGCTCCCAAGGCCGATGAAGGTATATTTATTGGGTATGCTAAACACTCAAAAGCTTTTCGTGTATTTAATAAAACCACTCTTAAGATAGTTGAATCTGTCCATGTTACTTTTGATGAACATTCTCTCCTTGAGCCACATATGGCTCCAAATGTTGCTGATGATTTTGTTGAGCTTAATGAGACAGGTACAAATCAACCACAAAATCAATCAACTCAAGGAAACCCATCTACCTCAACTGCACCTCCATCTACCTCATATGAAGCACCAGAAACTACCACATCTGCTGCTACCTCAAATGGAGTTGAAATTGAAACACCCATCAATGTGGAAGAACTTATCCCTCAAATTACTTACGATTGGGATGGCACATATGATGTACCACTAGAAGACTTACAACCACCATCAACTCAACCAGATATACCTCAAGAATTTCGTGAGGTTAGAGATCACCCAATTCAGAATATCATTGGTGACTTGCATTCTGGTGTTCGAACAAGAAGATCAAACTACGATGCACTTACAGCATTCATATCTCAAGTTGAACCCAAGAAAGTTGATGAAGCACTCCAAGACTCAAGTTGGGTTGTTGCTATGCAAGAAGAGCTCAACCAATTTGAAAGATGCAAAGTTTGGACCTTAGTTCCAAGGCCACAAGATCAAGGAGTGATTGGTACAAAGTGGGTGTTCCGAAACAAGATGGATGAGAATGGAAGCATCACAAGGAACAAAGCTAGGTTGGTTGCACAAGGATATAGACAAGAAGAAGGCATTGATTATGATGAAACGTTTGCCCCCGTTGCAAGACTCGAAGCTATAAGGATATTCTTAGCTTATGCCTCTTACAAAAGATTCAAGCTATATCAAATGGATGTGAAGAGTGCATTTCTCAACGGAGAACTTCAAGAAACAGTCTTTGTTGCTCAACCGCCCGGATTTGAAGACCCCAAATTTCCAAATCATGTCTACAAACTCCGTAAAGCTTTATATGGACTCAAACAAGCTCCACGTGCATGGTATGATACTCTATCTAAATTTCTCCTAGAGAAAGGCTTCAAGCGTGGTAAGATCGACACAACTTTATTCATTGCTAAATATCATGATCATACTTTATTAGTTCAAATATATGTAGATGATATTATTTTTGGTTCTACTAATGAATTGTTGTGTAAGCGATTTGAGAAGCTAATGAAAAGCAAATTTGAGATGAGCATGATGGGAGAATTAACATTCTTCCTTGGACTTCAAATTAAACAATGTGCTGAAGGCATCTTCCTCAACCAAGCAAAATACACAAAGGATCTTATCAAGAAATTTGGACTTGAAAATGCAAAGGCATACGACACTCCTATGGCTACTGGTAACAAGCTAGACAAAGACTTGAAAGGTAAGAAGGTTGATCAAACCTTGTATCGAGGTATGATTGGCTCTCTCCTATACTTAACTGCTAGTAGACCAGATATCATGTTTAGTGTTTGCGTTTGTGCACGTTATCAAGCGGATCCACGAGAAGCACATCTTATTGCTGTAAAACGTATTATTCGTTATTTATCTGGCTCTATTAACCTTGGACTTTGGTACTCCAAAGATTCAAATTTTGATCTTATAGGTTACTCAGATGCAGATTATGCAGCATGTACCATCGACAGGAAAAGCACAAGTGGAACTTGTCATTTCCTTGGAAATCGACTCGTTTCATGGGCAAGCAAGAAACAAGCCTCAGTCTCTGTATCTACCACAGAAGCTGAATATATAGCTGCTGGAAGCTGCTGCTGCCAAGTGCTGTGGATGAAGCAACAATTGGTTGACTACGGAATCAACGAAGAAAATTGTCCAATCTTTTGTGACAATACATCTACCATTGCTGTCTCCAACAACCCTGTCATGCATTCAAAAACCAAACACATTGATATCAAATACCACTTTCTCAAGGATCATGTGGAAAAAGGTAATATCCATCTAGAGTATGTGAGTACTGACAATCAAATTGCAGATATTCTCACCAAGGCTCTGGATTCCAAGAGATTTAGGTATCTTAGAGGAGAGATGGGTATGCTAGAACTTTAATTACTTGTCCATATACTTTGATTGTGCTAATGTCTTATGTAAGTTCAAAAACAAGTAGGTCACGGTCAACACTCTTACCGGTAAATCAATCACGGGCGATTACCATCTCACCGGTCAAGTAATTCCGGTCGAAGCATCAAAATCTATCAAAGCCTACTGACCTCATCAATGCTGACCGCATAAATGTCGACCGCTCCTTTGCCAACCGCCCCATTAACCGCATATAAAGATGTAATTTGTTGACCTTAAAGAGGCCGACCGTATGAGTATACTTGACCGCAAATATCACGGTCAAGCACCTGACCGCAAAAGTTTGGTGACCAGGTAAGTGTTTCTAACTTAGCAATTTTTAGGATCCTCCTAGTCATCCAAAGGGGTAATTTTGTAATTTCCTCTTTTCCCTCGTTTTCATTAAATTCAAATCATTTGCAATTAATTTTATTCCTTATTTATGTCCGCCGTCACTATCCATGCATTTATGGTGAAAGGACATTACTGGTCAAATCTCTGAGTTTTTGCAGAGTTAACCTCCCACTACTTTCTGCATAAAACCGTTCCACTACCCCTCAACTCCACCCCTCTGCATTTTTATCAGAAACCCCATTTTCTTCACTCTATCTCTACTCACTGTCTCTCTCTACTTTCTCTCTCTAAACCCAGTTCATCCTCTCTCCATTCCTTCATTTTTTCACTCACTTTCGTCTATAAATGGCACCAAAATCGTCCCAACCAACAAAATCATCTAAGAAATCTCAAGAACAAATCTCTGAAGACACAATGGTATGATTTCTTGACCCAAAACTTTACATTTTTGAGTTCTATGTTTTGGCGGGTTAAACCCATTTGATATGTTTGTCTAAATTCTTTATATTCCTGGGTTATATTGGTTCTGTTTATGCTTATAACTTGTTACTTTGTTGATTTCGAGTTCAATATAATGTTTAGATTCAAATTCCAGTTGATAAATCTCCTTGTGCCATGTCAATTTTTTTCAAAGCTTTTGTTAATGTTCTTCATTTTGCCCTTTCATATTCTGATGATTATTGTGTTCTTGATAATGAAATTGATGATATTTTCGTGTTTAATCGGTTTCTGTGTTCATTTTGGTATAACTTTTATGGATTTTCGTGCCCTAACTCGTTTTCTGGGTTTCTGCTATGAACAGTGTTCTTCGTGTTCTTATGGTGTTCTTCATATTCTTGAGTGCATCACTTTTTGATCCTTAAATTCATTTACACATAGTAATATGGTGTTTGTGCGTGTTTTTAGAATTGTCATTGAAATATTTCTAAGTGTTTTCGCCTACCGCCATTTCTGTCTACCGTATGCATGACGACCGCATCCTCTTGGTCATTCGACCGCATACCGGTTGACCGCACCAGTGTTACTAACTTCTAATTGTTTTAGGAGGAGCAATCATTTATTCCTGGCTGCGTCATTGACTATGAAGACCTCCAAAAGGATGCTATTGGGAGGCATTTGATAAAAAGAATGAAGAAATCTGGCATACTTCACTACTTCACCATGAATCAACCTGATCACTACCTTGCCGCAGTCGGGGAATTCTACTCCACAGCAAAAGAAATCAAAGGGAGAGATGATCAAAACAGACCGCTCAATTGGATTGAAGCTGAAGTTTACGGTCACAAAGTTGAGGTTGATTACACCGACATTGCTGCCACACTTGGCCTTGACATCGACACTGAGGCCCCTATCTCCCTAACTGATGAGGAGTATGATGGTCTAGCAATGAGATTGATTGGATCCACTGATGTCTGCAAGCCCTACCGCAAGACATTTCCTGAAGTGATGTACTATATTGGTCATCTGGTTGGACATGGTCTTCTTTGCAAAAGTGGCAATCATGGAAACTTTAACTCTACCCAATGGAAGCTATCAACCGCAATCTATCTCGGTCGAACATTGAACTGGCCCAAGATCCTGTATGGACTTTTGTTGGACCACATTTATGATTACAAGAAACAACTATCTGATCAGGCCATCACCAAGTACAAGAAAAACACCAGGTTCCTTTCCCTCCTATTCAAATTCATCCCTGAAGTTCGAAGGGAAATCAACAGGGACAAAGATGCTAGTGTGACTATCTCATTATCCAAGGTCTTTGACATCAAGACTATGAGATCCACCTACCGTAACAGGTTTGGTGATGTTCAGTATCAAGAGTACAGAAACCGTGAACCTGAGCATAAAAGGGAAAAATACATCCCTCCTAACTTCACCAAGGCTGCTAGATTAGCATTAGGGCTTGATGCTCCTGGAAAGTCCTCATCTGTTCATGATGATGAAGAGGATGATGAAGAAGCTGAGGAACAAGTGTCTAGAAGGGTCAAAGGCAAAGGAATTGCTAGTGCATCGACCGCTCCTTCCAAACCCAGACCGCTGACCGGAGTGATTATTAAAGAACCTTCATCAGTCAAGCCCCCTTCTAGTATTCCATCTACCGTTCCTATCAAAGTAAAGTCAACCGTTCCTCCCTCCAAATCAACCGTCTCCAAGCCTACCGTGCCCTCTCCAACCGCACCATCCAAATCCTTCAAAACCAAGTCTTCTACACTCCCCATTCCATCTCAGGGGGAGAAATCCAAGAAAAGGGATCTCTCTCTTAGTCCCATCCAAACCTCAAAGAAAACCAAGGTATCCCAACCGCCTCCGTCGACCGCATCTCCTATCTTCACTCCATCTGGTTCACCTATGCAAGGCGACCGTGATGAGGAGATTGATGTCCCTCCTACTCAACCGCAAAGACAAAGAGCAAAGCACACTCTTAACTTAGTTGACGAACCAGATGATGTGGAGTTGGTAGAATCAAGTGGTGAATCTGGTAATCAAGATATTGAAAGTGGTGATGCTGAACATGTTGAGAAAATTGTGAATATAGACAGTCCTGATTTCAGTGATGATGATCAAGTGCGACCTGTTGAAGCGACCGCTGAACTAGGCAAGTCCACTGATGTTGAGCTTCAGGGTCACGGTCAAGATGGCGACCGTGTACCCAGTGACCATGATGATGTATTAACCAAGTCTCCTGCTCCCTCGCCCCCTCAGTCTACTCAAGCTCCACCGACCGCCTCTGGTACGGTCGATCAAATGGCTCACATTTTAACTGCTATTGAGTTCTTGACTCAGATCAACCTTGATACTCAGGGTGAGATTGCAAAGCTTGCTGCAAACCAAATTAAAATGCAGAACGAGGTTGATCAGCTCAAGACTTCTGTTGTTGAGACCATTAAGGGGGAGAGTCAGAACATAACAAAGGCTATCCTTGAAAGCCTAGCTACCGTGAATCCCAACATTGCCTTGACCGCATCTACTTCTACCGCTTCTCTCACCCGTGCTGATCTTAAAGAGGAACTCAAGGCTCAATCCAATTCCATTGACCGTTCACTGGTCAAAACAATTGATGTAGCTGGTAAAGAAATGTCAAAGGTGATGACGGGCAACAAAAATTTTCTTTTTGAAAAAATGGATAAGGTCAAGACCTCTCTCAAAGCGGAAATCAACGCAAGTGTTTCTGTTGGTTTATTATCGGTCGCGGAAAAGTTCACGCCTAAGATAGAAGCTATGAAGCAAGCTATGCAAGTCCACACCCAACGGCTTGAAGGTCAAACTTCCAAGATTGATAGGGTTTATGAAATTGCTAACACAAATGTGCAGGAAGTTATTAACAAAATTTCAACTCTTCAATTGACCGTGGATAGCATTGCTGGATCTCAAGGCTCCTCATCTCAAAATCAAGCGACCGGACATGGGAACAGACTTGCTGCTGATGAAGATGAAGGTGAAGACAGCTTTGAATTTCCAACCGTGAACATGGACTTCCTCGAAATCAATGATCTCAAAGACCCCATCATCATACCTGGAGTTGGCCTCTCAACTAATATTTGCTACTTTAAAGGAGATCCATATCTTGGTTAATCCCACCATTTGAACTGACCGTGTGTGGTCTTTGAAACAATTTGTTGATGTTTGTCTAAACAATTTTTATTTCTGTTTGTTTTATTTGGGTATGTAAAACTTTAATCTCTTTTGTCTGCACTCCTCACCTTAATGATTATATTCTTGTGGAGTGCCTTTTGAATTTTTGTTTGATGCATTTGCATACTTATTGTTATTTTCTCTAAAAATGCATTCAAGCCTTATATGTCTATCTTGCTAGGATTAGTATCTTTTTATCTTTTTAGGCTGATAGAAATCTATGACACTGGCTTAGAGTGTGCATTGACTTGGGGCATGAAATTAATAAAATATTATTTTCTTGAAAACATGTTATTACCAAGTACAATGAATTAGCCTTTGTTATAGTAGGTAATGGTCTCAATCAAATAGGGGAGATTGTTGGGTATGCTTATTATAAACCACTCCTATTACCTAGATTTGATTGATCCCATAACCTAATTTTATCTTTTGTGGACTTTAGGATATATTGTAAGAAGTGTTAAACTTCATTTTTAGAATAGTCCACTTTGATAGTATAGGCTTTAGATTGATAGGCTGAAAATTTTCTAAGTCTGGAATTTTAGTGGTCAAGACCTTGACCGTGAATTCACTTGACCGTGGTAGACCACCTGACCGTGGAAGACCACTGGACCGTGAATCACTTGACCGGAAGTCAGTGACCGTGAAGCTTTGTGGCATATCTTGACAGGTCACATTTGACTCCTCGACCGCAAATGCCCTTAGGCATATTGACCGCAAAAGCCCTCATCGACCGTAAGGCTTTGACCGCAAATGATGAAGTTGTCCAGAACCCAAGTTTGTTCAAACTTAACCATGGTCAAACTATGGTTAGTTTAGAACGTTGCAGAACTTGGATCCCAAGTAATTCAAATTTGAATTCATCTAAGTGGGACCACCTCTTATCTGCAAAAAGGACAAAACTCAGAATGAGCTCCAATCAGAATTCAACAGCTCATTGTCCTTCAACTTGGAGCCCAAGTAAATCCAACAGCTATTTTCTCATTCAAGGCTATAAATAGCCCTTAAGTTCTTCATTGAACTGGCTGAGATTCTAAGAGAGAAATTGCTGTTAAAATACTTGGTGATTGAAGATCATACTCAAGATTTCCAGAATCCTTTGAATCTTCAAAGAACTCACCTTCAAACCTTCAAGATCTCCAGCTACATTCAAGTCATCTCAAGCCTTGTAACACTTAAGATTCATTAGGCTCTACAATCACTTAGATTTTAAAGAGCTTCTGATTCTTACACACACACTCACACCCCAATTGATCAATCACATAGATTGCATCAAAAGGTGATACACTGGTCTAAGTCTAGGATTTATTCTTCATAAAAGTAGGTGTTGATTCAAACTTCATCTCTGTAATCTGTACACTCAAGAATCAATATATACCTCCATTCAAAATCCAAGACTGACCATCTTGGTAAAGGACGTAGATCTTTTAACAGATCGAACCTTTCCAAATACTTGTGTCATTTACTTTCTGCAAATTTACTTTCAAGTATTGTTCATCTTGTTCTTCATTGTTTCATATTAACTTTGTTTGTCGTTTAGTGTTTGATCTTACAGATATTCCAAACGTATTGTGAATTGTGTTTGTTTGTTCTCCACATTGCCTAAGTTAAAATCTGACTAACTTATATTTTGCCAAAACTTCTAAGACAACAACTTTCAATCTCTCACCCTCTGACCACAATCTCTTGACCGCATTTATATTTGACCGCACTTACCTTGACCGGACTCACTTGACCGCAACTGGGTTGACCGTAAGTTCTGGTGTTAGAGATTTTGTCAAACAACTCTACCTTATTTCCATCGAAAACTTCCGCTGTGCATATTACACCTTGACCGCACGGTTTATTACTTGACCGCAAAACTCAAGATTGTAAGCACTTGGTTGAATTTTGAAAAGGGTTGAAATTTTAAGTAGGCTATTCACCCCCCCCCCTCTAGCCTCCTTTCATACCCTTGTTGTGTCTTTGGGACCAACACGTACAACCCAAAAAATTCTTAGATGGGAAAATTTGGCTCTGGCCATAAGCCATTCTAATGGGAGAACTTATGATAACTCGATGGCATGATGCGTATAAATGTTGCTGTATGTAAAAACAACATGTCCCCAAGCTACGACAGGTTAGCTTTGCTCTCATAAGCAATGGTTTAGCTATTAACTGAATTCATTTAATAAATGCTTCAGCTAACCATTTGTGTGTGAACATAAAGCAACTGGATGTTCCAACATCTATTCCAATAGATGTACAATAGTTATTAAAAGTCTCTGATGTAAATTCACCAGTATTATCAACGCTAATTGTCTTGATCACATAATCTGAAAATTTGTGATCGTAATCGAATTTTTCGCAAACGTCAGGTTGCGAGTTGATAATACTTATGTATGACCATTTAGTAGATGCAT